>CM025786.1:58757174-58794137 GCA_014636745.2 Centella asiatica
CATCGGGGATTATACGCATCAGGGATTAATAACTCATCGGGGATTATATCAAACCCGTCAGAGACTAAGTTAAAGTCTGTCTCAGATACAGGGTCGTCTTCTTCACTCCTCCATGTGTGGTGCCCTCAACCATATCCACACTTAGGTCAAAACTCGTCATTCTCTCAGTGATACATAACATTTCTTATGGTCTGCATGCCATCTTAGACAACTTGAAATAAATGACATTAACCCCGATCGTCAGAAAATGCATTAAGTCATACTTTTGAGAATAAATGAACATGGTATTAAACGTGGTAGGTAGAGCAGGGATGCAAGAAATATAGCAAGACTTAAATGAGATGCTCTTACCTCCTCACTGTAGGAAGGAAAATAAATGCTCCGGTTTATCCTTCAAGAAGAACTGCTGTCTCGAAAATTAAATTGATGTTTGATGGAAGTTTAGAAAGGTAGAATCAAGGTTACAACAGCGTGATGTGTATATATATCACTTGGTTGAACAACAAGAACCGTAGGATCAACTTGATCTCAGCTGTTGGTTATGAAAAGAAAGGAAATGACTGAAGAAGGAAAGAACGGCTGCTGTCCATCGGTCATCTTTCATAGCTGACTCTAAGGTATGATAGGGATGATGAGCATTTAATGCTGCTGTTCCCCCCCCCCCCCCCCCAGCAGTGCAGTATTTAAAGAAAAACGGGTACTGTAGCTACCCGAAGCATTCATGCCAAAATACTCCTTCAAAGGTAGAACAACTTATAAGAAAATAGTTTTCATAAAAAAAATAATAATAATAAGCAAAAATAATTAGATTTCATAACGAAATTTATTTACAAATCCGGGTCTTCACACAATTGGAATAGGTTTTTTTCTCATTCCATGATGAAAAATTATATCTCTCTAGTTAGTTTCCTAACCAACTTCGTCTTCAAAATCTCTTCAATGTCCACGTAGAAGTTAACTTTTAATCCAAATAGAAGTCTATACTACATTAGAGAGTAATCTTCACTTTAGTCTCTGACTGCTTCAACTTTAGTCTCTGATCAACTATGTTTAGTCTCCGACAACTTAAACTTAGTATCTGATGACTTAAGTGTAATGACCTGGAAAATTTGTTTATCTATAAATAATTTATTTATTCATATTGTTCTTTTTATATATTAGCGTGTATAGTTAATATATGATGTTTTTGGAATGACTAAATATTTTGGACTCATTAAAGGATTTTGTTTGTTTGGATGTTGGATTATAAGATCAAGTAAATTATGTTATATGTTGGTAACATTCGTTATTGCTTGAAGAAGTCAAGCGTTGAGATCAGTAAATCTCTTGCTGAATAGAATGGCATACGTAAGAAGGATGACATCATGTGTACATATGTAAATTTGATTAGTAAGCTGCTTTAATAGCTGACTTATTTGCATGAAGGACAACAAGCTTATTACATGCTTAGCTGCTAAGAATCATGATGAGCAGCCGTTTTACCGTCCAAATTAACAAATCATTTTATCTCAAGGCTTAATCTCAGCCTACTATAAATACAACATTCGAAGGAATATTTCAATCCTTTTTATAAAGATTTCCTCTTCCAAAGTTCTTCTTTAAACCTACCATCTTCGTATAATTTCAAGTTCTTTCTTTTGGACGATCACTTTCAATCAGGCTTTGATCTCTTTCGTCAACCCAGGAGGTAAGAATTTTAAGTTCTCCTCTGTTGTTCCTTTTTGTATAGCATCCGATAATATTAGCCGTGTATACTAGGTTTTCAAGGAAGAATGAAGCTTTAAAAGAAAGGCTGTATTCTTCTGCATATTCATGTTCATGAGCAATCCTAGGTTGAGTTTGTTATTGTAAGGTCTTCCATGGAAATGGAGACAAGCTCTAATATTAGTCTCTAAGGAGATAACATCAGTCTCTGATGAGTAAATGTTAGTCTTTGATGAGATGCTGTTAGTCTCTGATGACGTCATCCTTAGTCTCCGACAGGCTAAAGTTTAATCCCCGATGACGTCATCCATAGTCTCTGATGAAGGAATTATTAGTCTCTGATGATGACGTTAGCTTTAGTCTCCGATGGGCTTAAGATGACGTCATCAGTCCCTGATAAGTTAATTAGTCTCTGATGATGACGTCAGCCTTAGTCTCCGATGGGCTTAAGATGACATCATGAGTCCCTGATAAGTTAATTAGTCTCTGATGATGACGTCATCCTTAGTCTCCGATGAGTAAAGATGACGTCAGTAGTCTCTGATGAGATATTTTAGTCTCTGACGAGTGAATTTTTCCCCGATGGGCAACTTCATGCCCTGATAACCATTTTCTAATCTAAATAACCATCTTTTAAGTATGGATTTCTCATGTTGTACCAACAATGATGTTTTACAGAACCCTTTTTCAACTAGTATAGTGAATCTAGCTAAGGACCAAGGCAAGTATATACTCATTCCACTTTCTTTCTTACTGATTATGTAGAATCACCACTATTTCGATTTACATAAATGAAGGATGTTAAAGCTTACACATGATGATGATTTTATTCATGATTAAGTAACGTACGATCATTGATCTGATGTACGTGAAAAGATGTTATTGATTGAGCTATATGTTATTAGGTGATTGCTAACTGTTTAAAGTCACTAGCACACCAAAAGATGATGATGATGGTGCAAGGGTGTTGCAGTCGTGAACTTATATGCACACCTGAGCAGCTTCCGTATGGGTATATAGAAAAATCATCGGTTGTATACTTTTAATTGTTGAGCACGCCAATGTGTTTGGTAGTCGTTGTTTTTAATTGTAGAGGATGCCAATTTAAAATGAGAAAATGTTTTCAAGAAGATATACTCCATATGAGAAGTTAAGGGGCTGTTGAATGCTTTCGCCTGGTATTCTGGCCAATGATGATAGAGAATGATAGACCGAGGCAAGGCATCGGTAATCAGATTTTTCGCAGACCATATGCTTTCTGCGAGTGACTACGTATGTCAAATGATGAATCAAAACGACCAGGCTGACCAACTGGGATGAAATTTGATTGTTAAGAAGTCAGATAATGATCAGTCTGGTCAGGTGATGCATTATCTGATGAAGAGAGGGCGAATCATGTTTTATTGAAAAAGGGTTAACCTTTGATATCACTCGGGCACCCTAGATGATGTATGTTTATTGATTGTCATGAGGTGTTGGCATTGCTTCGCCCAACCTCGAAGAATATTAAAGTTTGTGTTTTATTTGTTCTTCTTGCCTATGAATATATACTTGCTAAGCGTAAACGCTCATGTGGAATGCTATGAATGTTTTTTTTCAAGTTATGTCTTGAAGGTTGATTCACCTAAGAAAGAGAAAGAGAGAATGGCTTAACAGTGTTTAAGTTGTAAGGTTGTATGAGCCATCTAAAGTTTTGTTTCCGCTGCAGCTTGTTTGTTTTCAAGATTTGAGGTTTTGTAAGATGATGTGGACCTTAAGATTCTATAATGATGTTATGAGAATGTATTTCTCACAGGAATGCTGTTAATGCTTGGCTGCATTGTTTGTTTTGCTGTTGTGTTGTAATTTTCTGGTGTAGCCCGAAGTCCCAGCCTGGGGATCTCAAGGACTGTCACCCAAATCGCTAACAGTGCCCGGGGCCCGGCTCGGGGGATTTTCGGGGGCGCCACATAAGCCTAGTCTCTAATGACTTAAACTTAGTCTCTGATGCTTTAATCTGTAGTCTCCGACAAGCTTTTGCCTTAGTCTCCGATAAGTCTAAACATAATCTCTGACTTGTTGAAATCTTTAATGTAGTTATGGTAGTCTTTTATAATACAAGTTAACTTACTCTCATATAAAAATAAATTACATGAATCAAAGAGTAAACTACCAACTACAAAAATTTAAATGCTATAAACTAGTACTAACTGTACATTTGTATATCTAAGTATTCTAAGTACAATTATCATCAAATGTTATAAAACCTAACAAGGATCCTTAATTCCATTGATATGCGTCTACGAGAGAAATCCACCACTGAGAGGAAGCTTCAAACACTAGAATCAAATGTCTAGTCCATTATGCAGAAACAAGATAAATTTGCTCTCAACCTTCAAAACCTCACACAACTTCTTCATCAGGTCATTCCTACACTGGCTACTGCTTCTCCTTTACCTTTACATGTTGATGTCAAAAAAGGGGAGAGTAGTTAGACAAGGCCTGCAGTTCAAATTCCACAATAGGAAGTTGTCCCTGAGGACACACCCTTGGCTAATTTGATGGCTGAACTAACACGACTTCAAGATGCAAACAGAGAACTTGATGTTGCCATTAAGTCTAGTATTCCAGCAACAACAACAACAACAATAGTTCCTCCTTCTACTGCAATAGTCCCAAGCACCAAACAAGACAAAGGCAAGGGTATTCTGGTTGAGGAGCCAAAGAAGACAAAGTCTACTTAACCAGGACAACCTAAGCTACTAGGGGATGCCATGAAGACTGCTCACTTTCCCACTCTAGTGGAATTAATTGTGGATGAAAAATTAGAGTTAGTTGTTCCTTAAGAGCAGAAATTGGTGGAAGTTGATGCATTATATGCTTAACAATTACAAAAAGAAGAGGAGATAGCAGTAACAAGGGAGGAGGAAGCAATAAAGAAAAAGGCACTGGTAACAAAGAAAACAAGAGCTCAAAAGTCTGAGAGACTAGAAGGAAAAATAAGGAGATAGAGTAGGCTGAGAGAAGTTCCAGGAGGAAGCCAGTGTTGAGTGAACCTCAAAAGAAACCTGAAACTGCTTTGTCGACTATGTTTAATACCTAAACATCTAAACTGGTTCCAAGTAGTAAAATCTCTAGGAATGGAATGGCTAACACGTTTGAAATAAAGGAAGCATTTAAGAAGAGTGTTAGAGCCATTAATCTTAAAAAGGATGGAAATGACATGAAGTATCTTGAAGTCATTCAAAAAGATGGAGAGACTCTACGTCTGAATAAGCCAAGCCTGGAGATGAGGTCATTCAAAGATCTGGAGTGGTTGTTGTCTGCTGTACCTGAAAATTCTATACTTAATTTGGAATTTAGGAGGCAAATTCAAAAGGAGATTGAGGTGTTGGAAAAGCTAATCAAGTTGCCACAAGTTCAAACTCCTCCACTTGCTTTTGGATTGTCGTATGAGAATTTTCATGGAGATGTTTTCTTCGACTATGACAAACAAATCAACAAAGTCAACAAAGGTGAACTTGAAGGATTCATTACGTTACTCGAGGGTTCAATTGATGAAGATGAGATCAAGTTCAGAAAGCTGCTGGAAGAGAAGGTCAAAGAAATCAACAAAAAGAAAAGTTGAAGTTGTAGCTGTGATGTTTATTTTTGAAGCCAGACTTATAGGATTTAAACTCAAGTCTCGGTGAAGCGGAATTTAGGATCAAAAATCTTATTTCAGGTACATTTGTAATTAACATATTCTTTAAAAAAATTTTGATTATGAGTTATTCTTGTAATTTGAGTTTTGACATCATCATCAATCTTAATTTATGTTTATCACTTTGATAATCATAAATAGCTATAAACATAAATAGGGGAGATTATACTTAGAATACTTAAATATACAAATGTACAGTTAGTGCTAGTTTATATCATTTGAGTTATTGTAGCTGGTAGTGTACTTTCTGATTATTGTAATATATTTTTTTTGTAAGAGAATAAGTTAATTTGTATTATAAGGGACTACTAAAACTGCATTAGAGATTTCAATAAGTCAGAGATTATATTTAGTCTTATCGGCTACTAGGAAAAGTTCATCAGAGACTAAGGCAGAAACTTATCAGAGACTAAGGCAAAAACTTATCAGAGTCTACAGATCAAGTCATTAGAGACTAAACTTAATGTATCGGAGACTAAGTTTAAGCTGTCAGAAACTAAATATACTTGATCAGAGACTAAAGTAAAGATTATTTTTTGATGCAGTACAGAGTTCTAATTTGATTTGAAGTTGACTTTGACATGAACATTGAAGATATGTTGAAGGTGAAGCTGGTTAGGAAACTAACTAGAATTGCAATTCATCATGTAATTGGTTGAAAAAACCTATTCCAATTGTACATAGAAAATCATTATTTAATAAGATTAGAAGCAAAATTACGATTTAGATTTGGATGCTGTAATTAAGTTTACAAAGTTGTATTAGAAGATGTATGCTTTCATATATTTATATATATACAATACAAAAATTGAAGTTGACAATCGATTTGTAATTGTTAGATTTTATAATCAATTTTTAATCAAAAAAAGCAATTATTATAAATTTGTCTTGTTCTTATTATTTATTTTCCGCAAGTTAATATTACTTTAAAGAACAGAAATTTGAAAAAAAAATTCAAGAACTTATATTCAACCTCCTTTTATAAATTTTACGCTATCTTATCGGGACAACAATGTCAATCAAACATCGAAAATAAAATCCTTTTTTAAAGATATTTTTTACTAAAACTTTTTCATAAATTTTTTTTTTGTATCAAACGACACTTGAATACAAGCACCGAAAACTTTATTACTTAAATATAATTTAGATGGCTACTTACAATCCTCCCATTATATTTGATCCGGTTAAGTATGGACCGAAACCTAAAACGCTCGGCCCAACATTAAACTAGCGTGGCAAATATTGGGGAAAACAAGAAGGCATTTATGTAGGGTTAAAAAAAAGTTCGACACTCATCTCATCCTCTTCTTCTCGATATTCAGGCCAAACTACTTTCCGGCACAGACTCCACCGCCACCTGCTTCCGTCGGCGTCGTTGATCCCTCCTGTTCCTTGAGGCGTCTGTCCAAGTAAAGTTTCATTTCTATTTGATTTATTCTTTTTACCCATTTTTCCGTTGTAATACGATTTGTTTATTTCTATTCGTTGATAATCTCGAAATGATAAACCAAAACAAAAAGCTGCCTCATGAATGTGAATTAATAATGTAACCGAATTTTCATGAATGTGGGTTTTTAAATTAGGGTTTCGGTAATGGCAATGTCTGGCCGTCTACGATCTACCGTTCCTCTGATCAGTAAGGTTCTGAGGTCTGCTCCCACCCATCAGAGATCATCCCTTGAAAGAAACTTACTCTGCCCAACTTTCACCAATCCCGAGGTATTGTCTTTGTTCAGAATTGTCTCACTAGTTTTGTTTTCAGTCGCTGGAAATTACTTTGAGATTTAATTTTCTCTTATGTGTACTTGAAATTAGTAATAATATTAAATAATTATGATGATAATAGTACTGATGATGATGTTGGAGGTTTTTGTGTATGTTGTTTTCAAAATGGCACTCAATTTGGGATAGTAAAGTTATTTTCTTGTTCTGATTAGAACCCAACTTCAGTAAATGAAACCATCTGATTTTTTTCACTTAGACTGTGTTCTGCATCTTATGAAGTATTAATTACTTTTACCTCGTTGCAGTTCTCAAGGGCTTTTGCTACTGGCTCTGCTCCAAAGGAACAGAAAGTTAAGGTAACTTGCTTATTTGAGTTTAGAGAATCACATTCAGACATTAATATATCATTACGCAAACTCCATCAGAAGTTCGTTTTTCATGTCTTTACTAACTATATGCTAATTTAGACATTTGTGTTGCTATTATGCAAAGTTGTTTTATCATGCTAACTATATTGTTTTGCTTATTTGGAGTTTTGTGTGCTGCTATGCTAATTTACAATTTACAAGTTTTTTACATTAATTCTTTTATCATATACCGAGTTAGGATGTTTCTACTGACATTATTATGAGGTGATTATGCCATTTTGATGGATGATCCTAATTGAGTGAACTCGTGATTTTAATTGACATATTCATGGCATATCAGAAGGTCATTGAATTTTAGTACCCGAAACACTTAATGCTTTGGAGAGGAACATTAATAGGAATTTACGTTTTGGTAGGTGCTATTGACCCCAAATTTTAACAGCAACCTAATTGGAAGCTTATTGCATTTAGTAAGTGATGATTAAATTTAGGAGATAAATTTTTGGTTGTCCCGATGTTGCCTTTACATTGGAGGATCATGCAAAAAGTATCCAAGGTTGGGAAAATGGATGGAAGAAAGAAATAAGATTAGCAGAAAATTGGTGTATATGTAATAATTATTACAACTTCTTTTGGTACAAAAAGCCACGGCATTTTGATGGGATTACATGGACAAGGGGCTGTGCACATTGATTCTCGATATCTTTGATCCACTAGCACTCATTTCCCTAGAACTTATTCATTTAGCTTTAGTCTGCAGCTTTCCAGTTTTTGAAGCAACTCTGATACATGTGGTTTATCTCTATAATTAAGGCTTTGAGCCTTAAAAAAACTGCGGCCATCAGTCACAAATCCACCCATGTTGGCCCTCTTTTTCTGCAGCTTTAAACCTCACTCCATTCCTCTTTAACTTCCAATCCAAATCCTTAAACCATCAGTCTTTGCTCACACACAACCCAAAAAGAAAAGGAAAAAAAGCAATCAAACTATCATCTCTATAAGCGTAACAATAAAATTTTGATCCACAAATTACCAACAAATTTTTTCTTTAGAAATGATAAAGACCCCAGTTTGCTGCGGAATCAGGTAAGCACTTCACTTAGAAATGTTGAGTATTACATTTCATATTTACTTATCTTTTAATTTTCTAGAAATGTCTACTAAAAGCTCTCAAAGTATTTTCATATCATGTGTTTGATTTATGCCTAACTTAATAAAAAAATATGCATGAAATTAGTTGATTCAATTTACTCCTATTGTTGTTTGAAACAATTCTAACTTGGTACATTTTCAATGTACTTCAGATGATGTTTTATTTTAAGAAGGGTCGCACACGCTTATGCTTGTGCCTGTTAATCTAGTATGACATAAGCATTTTTAGCATGTTACAAATAGTTGATGCTTTGTTCTGATTCAAGCCTTTCTCATTTTTCTCTATGATGTTTGCCATATTACAGGTGCCTATGGCATTGTACGGAGTTTCTGGAAACTACTCCTCTGCACTATATATTGCAGCTGCTAAAGTTAATTCATTGGACAAGGTTGAGTCAGAGATTCTTGACATTATTGAGGCTTCTAAGAAAACTCCTACATTTTCTAGGTTCATGAAGGATTTGTCAGTGCCTAAAGCTACTAGAGTTAAAGCTATAACTGATGTTTGTGATCATTCTAAATTTTCAGAGATTACGAGGAACTTCTTGGGTAAGATAGACTCATAGCTTTTGTCTAGTGCATAACGAACCTATCTTCTTCTGGTACAAGGTTGCCAAAAGCGAGAAGTCTTCTTTTTCTGCATGTCTGATTATGCTTTACTTTAAGCAGTCGGTAAAATAGTAAAGACACAGCAATAAGTATTTGCACCTTTAGTCATGCGTGTTAATTCCTTGTGATTATGATATTTAGGAATTCATTCCCAATTCTCAGTTTGAATACGTTTAGGGATGCATCATGATATATGTGCACTTTGCATTTGTGTTCTTGCTTTTAGAGATGACGTTGAAAGTAAAAGTATCTGAATTTTCTTCGACTGACACATTATATTTGTTGAAAAATATACAAATCCCGAGAGTGTATGTGTGGATAGTACATATACCGGAGATTATGGGTTCTTGTTTTGATTAACTTGTCTTGATTTGTGGATTGAGCAACTAGATCTTGCCTGACTTTTGGATGTTCAGAAACTCTTAATATTGATTTTCATGTGAATCAAAATAGTTGTCCTGGCCGAGAATGGAAGGTTGAAGCACCTTGAAAGTATTGCAAAAAGATTTAATGAGCTTACAATGGCGCACAGGGGAGAGGTTAAAGCCATTGTAACGAGTGTTATTGTAAGTTCTTCTGCATATCCTTTATATTTCATTTAAGTACTCTGTATTTTACTGTAGATTTTGTAATGTTCATTTATGTTTGGAATTTATAGATGTATTTCTTGGTCAGGTCAGGTTGCGTAGAAACTTTGTCTCCTTAGTAACTGTATCTTTTCTGAGCCTGGTTTAATTTTTGGTCAGACCCATTTGTTAAAAATTTCTGAAGCCCATGAACTGCATGTGCATACACAAGGCACAGACGTATGTGTTTGAATGCCACGTTGACTTAAAAGTCTAAGCTTGTAGTCTCGGATCGATTCTCATGTATTTATGTAAGTTGTTCTTTAGTAATTTCTGGTGTAGGACTGCAACATAGTCTTAAGCTCCTAATTATTCTTTTAATGTTGTAGCTCGCATGTGAACTAGATAACTAATTTTGCTTGCAACACCAGGCCACCAACTTTGCTAGCAACAACAGGCCATACAAGAGAGGTGTGTGTGTGTGTGTGTGTCAAGCTAAGCGGCTGCTGTAATAAGTTTTAGCTAACTATAGTTGGCGTCTGTTGCTAATGTGTATTTGTTTGTGTTGTGTAGTGTCTGTTTTGTGTATGTGTTGTACTTATAAATATCTAAATGTCGTATTATTTATTTTATTTTTTGTGTTGTAAGCTTTTGATGAATGAAAATGCACGCCGTGTAATGTCTCTCTCTAGATTTTGCCTTATCTCACTACCGAATCTAATCTATGTTCTTCTACCTCTCTAGATTTATCCATTTGTTTCATCAAATTCTTGCTTCAAATCATCTTTCTTTTCAGATTTGATCCTGTTAGATCCATTTACACCCCCAGAGACAAGATTAAACATCACAGATCTAGAGAATTTCTCAGTAGAATCTGTTTTTGCAAAAAATGGAAAATTCTGCAAAGTAGTTTGATTTGTGTGTTGATTGGATTTTGTTCCAACAGTGTTGCGTAGCTTGGTTGATACCATCTAGGGCTTCTGTTGTGAAGGTTTCCTTAGATTACATCGAATTTGGGGGTAAATATATATATTCTTCATTGCTGAGTACTGACCGAGATGATGAAATTTCTTGTTTGTGTTTGATGACTGTTTCGAAAGCATCTATTCCCTCCATCTCAAGTCATTTGCAACATCTGACTTTGCACAATTATTAAGAAAAAATTAGCTTTTGAATGAAATGTCTATATTATCCTTTAAAATGAGTGGGTGAGAATGTATTGTTTGAAATGAGTAAAAGTAGTGGGAAAGTTAAAGGGTTAAAGTAAAGTGTTGTGACATAAAGTAGAAGTTGTGAAGGGTTATTTGGATAAATTAGAAGATGAAAGTTTCTAAAAGGGTAATGTTGCAAATGAATGGGTCATCCATAAAAGGAAAGTGTTGCAAATGGACTGGGATGGAGGGAGTATTCTTTATTTTTCTCATATATTATATTCTATTTCAGTTGTATTTGAGCCTATGCTAGTGGTCGAGGATTTTTTATTTTCCATTATTGAATCTGTTTTAGAAACAAGATCTGGAACCCTAGGTGCAACCTCCGGAACTAAGAGTTCAGTCTTTTGATTGTTTTGTGCTTCGTCAAGCTCAATTGCACTGTAATTGGTTCTAGCTGGGGTAAAACAATTTCACTGGAAATTCTTGAATTTCAGAGCTTTTAATTTCTTCTTAATGCACTATTTCTTAAAATTTATCTATTCTAGATTATTTACTCCATCGATCTATGGTGTTGTTAGTATTGGATCCCTTGTTCAACTCCAAAGTTGATTTGTTTCATCAAATTCACTTTCTATTCTTAGTTGTCAGAGAACTGAGGAAATGTGATGAGGAGCAAGAAATGAAATTACTATCAAATTATTTTGTATTGTTAATTTGTTATAAATTATTGTAATTAATTAGTAGTTATTATTTAGTTTATTATTAGGAATATTCTATTAGAAGATCTTGGTATTTATCACTAAAGATATTTTATGATCTTTAGAGATATTTTAGGGATTTTTCATTAACCGTAGGAGATATTTAACTGATTTTACTTGGTGGTTAAGAGTTGAATTGTGAATTGAATTATTATGTTTTTAGGTTACCGTAGTTATCCCTCAGTGTTCTCTTTGTTCTTCCTTTCTCCTATTTTGTCCTACATCAAAATGCCAGCACATCTAATGGTAACTCAGTCAAAATGCTCCAGCAGGACACTTTGAGCATCAGAAAGTTCACCAGTGAGAGGGTCCTTAGGAATGATGGAGTGACTAGCTTCTCCAAACAAAAATCTGGAGATGCTACACCAGATTCCCTATATCCTTTTAGGATACCCGAGAAAAGGTCAGAGGAGCTTACGAACAAGCAACATAAAGGCTTGTTTGTGGATTCTTGGGATGATGAGAAACAAAGGAAGCCTTGAGAAGCCACTGGACACTACTCCTACTAAATTGCCTAAACTAATTTGATCTTCAAATAGTTTGTTGATTCCTGAAACACAATTATCAATCATAGGAACCACTAAACAACTTGTAGGCCCTGGTACTTATCCTTGAACTGCAAAATCTTCACTACTAAGCCTAAACCAAATATTAGGGCTTTATTACTACTATTATGAAAAGTTTACTGCTGGACATGAATCCAAGAAACCTCAGAATTTATTGGTGATATAGTTGAGAAGGAGCAACAAGAGAATGAACTTTCACCTAAATATGGTGAGGATACTGCAAAGGACCATGGTGAATAATATTTTGGCAGTGATGAGCAGCCGTGACGTGAACTCCTCAGCGAGTCGGTGCTTCAAATGGAAAGGAAGGTAGGAAGAATTACCTTCAAAATACTCACTGATGAGGGCAGTGAATTGAACATTTTGAACGACAAGGTTGTTTCCCAATTGGGATGGCAAGTTCAGGACATATTTAGTGGAGGCACATCTCTTGTCACTGGAGAGGTGTGGAAAAATGATTATTTGTAATAAGTGGTGTCTTGAGTTGGTGTGGAGTATTGATGGACAGGTTTTCAAAGCTTCAGTGTGGATTATTGATATGCAGAAAGGGTATATGATATTAGTAGTCGTTCGGCTTCAAAAATTTTGAAGTGCTTTGATCAATTATGAACAAGGAGTCATTAGCTTTACTGCTAATGAAAAAGATGCGGAGCTGAAAGCTTCTCTGGGAGCTGCTTGAGTCTATCAGTTTTTCATTATTAAATCCCTATGGTGGAACAATTAATTAATAGTATTATGAAAATGATGAGGAAGCAACAGAGCCTTAATTGAGTTTATGTTAACATCTCTTGGTCGTAAGGAAATTGAAATGGAACAAGGATTATCGAAGTATGGAGGAAAGTGGATGGTTGGAGCTAATGGAGGTTTGAGAAAGCAAATAATTGAAGAGCTTCTTGAAAAATGAGTTGGAGGTCATTCAGGGCTTTTGGCTACCTTGAATAGGATTCAACGGCACTTTGTGTAGAAACTTTTACAAAAGGATGTGATATAATGGGTGACAGAGTGCGAAGTTTGTCCGCAAGCCAAGCTTGAGCATGTTCTAAACCTTGGTTTGGTGCAGCTTCCACCCATTCCAGTGGATTCATGGAAAGATGTTGCTATGGATTTTATTATAGGCCCGCGAAAGTCAAGAGGATTTAAAATCATATTTGTTTGTCCCACAAGATGGTTTGTAGAAGGGGGTTGAATACATATTACAAACTTCTTTTAAACTTTGTGAGTTTAGTGAATATACTGTATTAAAAGTTGTGGAATTGAAAGAATACAATATATCACAAGTGTTTCTGAACTTTATAAATCAATGAAATATTATAAAAGCTCAATGATGTGAATGACTAGCTTTAAACAACCTTGTTGAAAATAATAGTTGCACTAAAAAAAATGATTTTTAGTTTCTCACAAGTTATGAAAACTTGCTACACTCTAAATTGATTACAACTGCTATATGATCTGAGTTAAGATGTGTTCTGAGATGTATATTTTCTTGAAGTTGTGTATTCTCAGATTCTCGTTTAACTCAGCTGCTCCATGTCTCTATTTATAGACATAGCTCCCTTTTTTTGCCAAACTTTTTTAGTGAGTTGCCTCCAAAAATATCTTTGATATTCTTTGGTAATTGCAACTTTGTCACATAATTTCTTCTTTTTGTATAACCGTCTTTGCACGCCAACCTATTATGTAACATCTCTGGTGTATCAGCACACCAGCTCCCTTAATTTCCTCTTGGAGTTCCCATGATAAGTTATCTCTGTAGTGAATAACTTATCTCTATGAGCTTCCTGATTTTTGATTGGACCAATTTTATATTTTATTTTTCAAATGACTGTAGTTTTCACACTTGAAGTTTTCTGATTTTTGAAGTATGACTTGTCTTCATATCAATGTTCACATATGTAGTGTATAGCCTATCTCCTTGAAGCGTTTTTGGTAACCAATCTCTCTTTATTGGACCACCATCTATATTTTTTAAGTTAGTGAATTTGTGAACTCAGCCATGTGTCATTCCATATATCATTTTGTCTCTGATTTTATCCTCTGACAGTTTCTGGTTATCCCCCGATGGTTTTTGGTTATCCCTTGACAGTCTGGTGCTTGAGTAAAATGACTTTGGCGACTTTTAACTTCAAGTTTGGTGCTTTGTGGAACTTTGGTGTTGACTTTGATGATAATCTTTTATCCCCTGATGCAATTCTTTGTTCAACAATGAAGCTTTTATGATATATCCTTTGATCAGCTGCATCCCCTGACCACTCTTTAATGCAATAGAGTCTTTTCTTAGTCTCTAGTAGCTTCAATATTTGTGTCTGACAGTGCAAACCTTAGTCTTTGACATGTTAAAATTTTAGTTTTTAATAAGCTAAAATTTTAGTCTTTAATAGGCCAAAATTTTAGTCTTCGACTCTTAGTCTTCGATAGACTAAATTTTAGTCTCTGATTGGCAAAAACTTAGTTTCTGACTCCTAGTCTCCAAGAGGCTAAAACTTAGTCTCTGATATGTTAATTTTGCTTGACTAACTTTGACTTTTGTTGAACTCTTCAAATACATTTCTTGTAGTCTCTGATGCTCATCTGCAGTCTCTAATAGTAGTTTCTTATAGTTCTCTATTGCAGGTACATGTAAAATTACAAATCAAACAATTCTAAGTGTTTATACATCATCATCAAATGCTATAATTCCTAACAATATTGTTACTTGATAGATTCAGTAGACGTAGTCATCTTTTGGCTTTGACACATCCTGTAACTGCCAAGGTATTGTCACAGTTGTTTTTTGAGCACATCTACAAGTAGTGATAGAGATCCTTTATTCTTCTGTAAGTTTTGACAAACTTTGTTGAAAATGGTGGGTACAAGATTGTTGATGGTAACTACGTACTATCCTCAAACTGAACACAGTACACAGAGGTGAACCAATGCCTTGAGCAATAGATGTATGTGTGGAATATTTGAGAAGTATGTGTGGAATGGCTCCAAAACACCGGAGTACATGTTCACCAGTTGCTGAATGGTGGGTTAATATCACTTGTCAACATCCTTGGGCGCGACTCCCTATCAGGCAGTCTATGGAATACGGCCAAGGCATTTGATTATTTGCGATACAGCTAACACATTTGTCCTTCCTACTAAGGAGCAAACTAAGTGGGCTTTGTTAGAGGAAATAGCACAATGGAAAAAGCACAGGAAAAAATGAAATCCTTTGCTGATAGGAGCAGGAAGGGAAGGGAAATTTGTGGGGGACTTTGTATATCTGAAGTTGCAGCCTTATAGGCAGGGTTGGGTCTGCGAGAAAGAATGTGAACTGTCTCACAGGTTCTATGGGCCATATAAAGTATTGAAAAAGATTGGAGCTGCCTGAGTCTTTAAGAATTCATCAGTGTTTCTTGTGTCGCAACTGAAACATCTAGGGGAGCTGAAAGCTCAGACTTGACTACCTCCTGATGGAGAACAGGACATTGGGCCTTTAAGGGTGTGGAGCTGAGGAAAATTTTCAGGAAATATAGGGAGGTTTATCAATTTTAGTGCAGTGGAAAGGCTGTAGTGTTGTTGAAGCCTCTTGGGAAGACTTAATCAAATCAAACTTTCCTAATTTTGTTATTTGCCAATGATCACATGTCCTGTCTGATGGAGGGGGAAATGTCAACTAAGCTGACATAGTTTTAACTAACTAACGAGTGTCTGTTGCTTATGTGTATTTGTTTGCGTGTTGTGTAAACCCTGTTATTTGTTTTTGTTGTATCTGTAAATACCTGAGTGCTGTATTGTAAGTAAGCTTTCGATGAATGAAAATGTACATTTGTGTAATGAGCTTGGTCTTACCTCTCCAGTCGAGAATCGAAAGAAGACTTCCATCTCCAAGTCTCTCTCTCTCTCTCTCACACACACACACACACGCACACACAAATTCTCTGAACATTGATTGTTTATGTCAGGGTGTCTATCACAGATTATGATAGATGGCAGTCCAAAACCCTTTGTCAACTTCCTGTACCAGTGCATTAGGATTCGTGTCTTGGAGCTCTGGGAGGACGCCTAAGAAGCATGAATTTTCCTATAGGTTGTCGAATCTCCGAGTCCCATTCTTAGATTCTTGGATTCTTTTAATTATGGTGTTATTCTTCTAAGAGATTTTTGTGTAGTTTATCTTTTCTTTTGAATGATGAAATAATGCTAATATAACTACCTTTAAATGTTGTACTAGTTAGTGTAATGTAATTTGAAAAGACTACCTAGGAAATTAATACAAATATGAGAATGATTTTATTTTTCTTGTATAATTCTATGTTTTAAAATGTATAAATTTTATTTACGTGCCAAATCCATGAATGCTCATTCCATGAGATTTTTCGAAGTGCCGAGTCTCCGTATGACGAACCCGAATCCCTACTTCTTAGTTCGTAGGAGGACACTAACCATCCAGTGCTGCTCTCTCTTATATGCCCCATTCATCAAATGTGTTTTGTAAGAATGATTTATATTTCTCTTTGAGGAGGTCAGCGATGAATTGAACTGTTTGTGGCGGACATTCTTTTGGGAGGAGAACTGCAGATGCTCAAGTTATGGAGTAATCTGGTCTGTAGATTGAAATTCTGTCTCTAATTCGAATTTTTGGGACTTAGGTTTTAGAAAATACTTCTGGAGCCTGTTGTTCTCTGCAACTCTCTGGAGGAGTTCTCTCCAGGAGTTTGACAAGAGGACTTTTGATGATTTTTCTTGTTTTGCTGAGGTTTGTTTTATACCTTAGTCTTTTGTACATGTGCATTGTTCCTTTTTTGTAGCCTTCTGTTAATAATGTTCTTTACCAAATAAAAGGAAAATAATATGAATAAGGTGGGTTGAATATCTGAGTGAGGGTGCCCTGCTGATTTTTATCAAGCCTAGTGGTTCTTTGTTCGATATTTCTTTGCTTAAAAGATATAACATGTATTTATCTTTAACGGGCTCTTGGAGGAGTTATCTCAAATTTTTTGTTGGATGTGCAAGTTAACTTGAAAGTGTTGCTAGTGATTGAGTTGTTTCTGAGATTCTACTTCAAGCTATTTAAAAGCGCCAAATTCTTTCAAGAAATGAGGATTTCTTGTTGATGATATATGTTAACTTGAATGAAGAAATATACACAAACACGTGGCAGGTTATCAACCATGAATTTTTTGATAGTGGACCTCTTAAAGTTCAAAAATCCCCTATAGTTCAACAATCTCCTATAGGGTTTACGTCACTTCGTGCATTTTTGTTTGTTTTTAAGTTGATGTCCCTAGCACCGCTTCACTTAAAAATTTTGAAATCAAGTTTTCTCCAAAGAGAGGGAATGATGTGAGATGTGATTAAAGACGGATGAAATATTATTTAGTAGTATAATATTAAACGCGTTTAAAAACAGAACAAACTCACTGCGTGAATAGAAGCTGTTACTAATACATGTCTGATTCAGTAAGTGTACCTGGTGTAATTTGAGTTGTAGAGTTTCTTGTTGTTGCATAATATTACTCTTAATTCTCTTCCAGGCCCTTCCTCCAGAAGAGGAGAAAGAACTAAAAGAAACATTGCAGGATATAATTGGCCATGGAAAGAAGGTTAAGCTTGAACAGAAGGTACAATTTGTTGACTTTTAGTTCAATGCTACTTATCTGATTATTGCGTCTTCTGTATCATCTCTGAATCTGCTATGTGCATGCCAGATTGATCCCAGTATTCTTGGTGGACTTGTGGTCGAATTTTCGCAAAAGGTTTTTGACATGTCCATCAGAACTAGGGCAAAGCAGATGGAAAGGTTTCTTAGTGACCCTATTAACATTGGTAGCCTCTAATTCCCCAAAACCTTCACAACACCTCTTTCCAGTTAGCTTTTTGTTTTTGCTTCAATTCCTTGAACGGTGAAGATGGATTCAAGACCTCCTTTGATGGAGTGTCAGGCGCTGTTCATGGGTTTCTTTTCTGGTCCTGATTGCAAATAAAATTAGCTGTTTGTTTTGCAACTAGATCCTTGTTACAAGTAAAAACAGCTGCTTAAACTTCAACTTTTCTTTATGGGGTTCTTAATTCTGCCCTTGCAAGCATACATTTGTCAACTATAAGTTCATAATGTTGTTTACCTTCGCGGATGAATACAGGTTTTCACGGGATTCAGCTAATGTACTGTGGAATTTCGTTTTTTTCATTTCTAGCCGTTCTATCTATTTGTTACCGCAACGATTTAATTGTTAGGTTAGATATATACAGAAGGCTTTATTTTTATTTTTATTTTTTGTTGTGGGGGGAGGTGGTACATCCCCTGATTCAGCATTCTACAAAATGACAAGTGGATTTTACATTTCAATCCCCCCCTGCATTAAGTAATAGTACCCCAACATGACAATTTTTACAAATATTGAATCAACGGCCGTAACTCCCTTTGGTATTGGATAACTGCTCCTTGTTCGTTGGTTGCATAAAAGAAAACTAGTTTCTCACAGGAGAAGTATAATTGTCAATTGTAGGTGGTAGTTATCGGAGTTGGTAGGCCAACTTCCTTTGGTACCCACCTCTGTACACTAACTGTACTTTTTATATCCAGTTAACTACTCTTGAAGCAGGCTATTTATCAGGGATGAAATTCATCAACACCTTGACATGCCTAGTAAGCACGATTATAACTGTTGCTTGTAGGTCAATTTTTGGATGCCAAGATTTATTAGAATACAAAGGTTCGTGATTTAAAAAAGATAAAAAGTAGAGTAGTTGTAGCTAGAGTAATTAGTACAAATTTCAGAACCTGGACTTGCGTCAGTATAGTGTACGTAATTTTGTTGGTTCCTATGCTCATGTTGATTCCTTTGTATAAATAAATATATATTTGTCCATATATAAATATACATATTTACCAAATAAAATAGGAATTTTGACTGTTTAATATATATTTATTATAATACTACATAACACTTAAAAATAATATTAGTATTTCTATCAATATATACTATTTATATTACAAATTATTGGGCACTTAGAATGCATTACCGAATATACAAGAACATATCCCTTTATTGTTTAAAAATATATGAAGATTCAAATTATAACATTATTTTTACCAACAACATATGTATATGTTTATAAACAATACCTCACATAGGGTAGTCTTTTTGCTTAATAATATTTATATTGTATATTATGTTTTAATAAGTGAAATCTAAATATGTGAATTATTATAATTAAATTCAAATATAATTTTGTTTTGGGTATAGATAAGGATGTTATATATGAAATCTCATCTTCCATGCCCTTTGTGGTAAGGTGTGAGCCTTGAGCACTCGACTCTGTGGTAAGGTGTGAGCCTCGAGCACTCGAGCACGAGGAACTAGAGTCAGATTACAACAACAAAAACAGTTAATAAAGGAGTGAATATCCCTAACCAAACTAGCTAGACAACCATTATAGTTCTTAGAAGAAACAAGAGCAAGTTCCGAGTCAGAATATAAGTCAACACAAGAAATTCATGGACATGCACCAAGCAAGACTATGAAAAAGGGCCATCTGTTCAGTTTGTAGAGGTGAGAGTCCTCGGACTGGTTGACTGCACTCAAAGGTGCTGCGATCTTGCCGCCAAACTTCAAAATCTATACCTGCACCTTTTTTGGTCCAACTACCATCCGTAAGTACTCTGACTTTTGCACCATGATTCCCAGTCAATCTTGATGAACAAAATGATAAAGGAGTCGTTGGTCCTGCATGTGCAAGCATCTTGTTAGTTTTATTAGACAAATGGATTTTATTTAGATAGCTTGAATGAGCCTCCCATTGATTCAAAGCTGCTGTGATTCTTTGCATGACATTATCTGAAGATGGAACCACCCCTTTGAAAATGACTTCATTCCTCAGGAGCCAAATGTGCCACAAAATAACTGTGGTCTTTTCTGTATATTGAAATCTACACAACTCAATTCAATAACAAAATAAGTAACAAATCGAAATAATAAATTCATCTTCTATATCAAAATTCAAAATCAAAGCATTTCAAAATATAGAATTGTTTTTTTTTTCAAAATAAAAATAGAGGATATTTTGATATAATGATAGAAAAGAATATTAATATTTATTACTTCCAAGTGCCCTTCCTGAACCTATCAGCAAGCTTAGATTCTGATAGCCATACAATAAGACATTTAGAGACAAAATTCAGAGAGTTAATCCCCAATATGCCAAACCAGAGGGCTCTAGCAAGGTGACATTGAAGGAAAAGATGGTCCTTAGTCTCATCCTGATCCTTACATATGCCACAACCAAGGAATATAGCTAAAATCCTTGGTTGGACTCCGAGAAAGGTAGAAAGAAGCGCACATTTATTTCTTGTCAGCAAAGGTAGTCGTGGTCCCCAAAAAATTCATAAACAGCTGTTGATAGCATTGGTCTGTGATCCCACTAAGAAACAACTGTAACTTGAAAAAGTTATCTGACCAGATGCAAGATGGTATTTCCTTAGCATAGCCACTAATCCCCACAGATTTGAAGGTCACATTGGCAATATATCGTGCAGTCATCCGCAAAAAGACACGGGAAATGTGGGGTGGGGTGTGTGTGTGTTAGTATTTGTTTATTTGAATTCCTTTGACGGTACCTTCCTTTTGGAGATTCACAAGGTTAGCTGACAATGCTTCCGCACAAAGAATGAACAGGGCAAAAGCGGATGACCCTGTCTAAGGCCGTTGTTGGACTTAAAATTTTTCGATGGGATCCATTAATGAGCACAGAGAAAGAGACTGTGGAAGTACATCCTATTATGAGATTGATGAAGAAAGAGGGAAAACCAAATTTTGCAAGGATGTGTCTCACAAAGCTCCATTTGATTCTGTCAAAAGCTTTAGAAAAATCTATTTACAGTGCTACCAAAGCTTTATATTTAGAGCAAAATTTCTTTATTTTACTTAATAACTCATGATGAAGAAGGACATTGTTGGTAATAGATTACTCAATAGTTCTATATCGTTGCTGGATTTTTAGTTAATTGTGATACAGATGTGCGATTTACTAAGTAAAAGAATACGCTCTGTGATTATTTATACACGAATAAGTCTATATTTAGTTTTGTATTAAATAGTAAAGTTTTATATTAGATAGTAAATAATAAATATTTTAGAGCGGCTTCTAGCTGAATTTTACTATTTATTCTTTAATGTCTTAAGCTTTTTAAGAAACTTTCAAAGTAATTATTAAATCTGAACCATTACATGTATTAGATATAGATGAATAATTGGAGATTAAAGAAATTTCAAGTAGAGTTCCCTAAAAAATCTGAATTCATATTTTTGAGGAGCCAAATTCATAATCAATTAATATTGCATTCTAGCAGACATTGTGATAAATATTTCCTAATTTTAAAAAAAATAGATGCAGTTGAAAATGTAATATTTTTCATACAAATTGTTACATTGCATATTTTTCTTTTCTATTATTATTATGATGCTCTTATGCATAAAATTTGCCATAACAATAATTTTTTCTTATAATCAATTTGACATTTCTTCAAATTTTGTAATAAAACAATATGCAACTTTAATATTTGCAATAAAACTTAGACACAACTCTTTTATTATTTTTTTTGCCGCTTAGAATAATACAAAGTTTCGTAGTTATAAAAATAATAGGTGTTGTGCTCGGGGAGAAATGAGTGTTTTATTTTAGGATTTATTAAAAGCATTATATGGTTTGAATTTAAAATTAGGGTGCGTGAATTGCAGATATTTATGTGACAAATTAAAAGACTTTAATTTTAGGAGTCGTCGGGATTTTTGAAAAGGTAGTGTACCTATCTCCGGGGTGTAATTAATGACCCTAATTAATCTTAACAAAACCTAATTAATATAATTAATGATAATTAATGATTTGGAGGGTCATCGACATGTCATTTGCCACATAGGCCAAAGAAGGCCCCCACAGATTCTACTGGAGCGCCATGTCATCAACACCACAAGAACATGTCAATATCATTACAATGCCACAAGAACAACTCATGAAGTCCTAGGAATGTCTAAGAAGGCCCATAATTAACTTTGACGACAACCATGCCTATGAAGAGAAAAATTGGCTAAGTGTTGGCAAGATGCATTATAAGGCCAAAATAATTCTAAGTCTAGAAGACTTGAGGGGTGTGCCATAAAAGGCCTCTGTAGACAAAACACTACCAAATCCCATGTTGTTCCTACAACCTCCTCTCACCTGTACAAGATATAATAGGAGAAAACTTGGTGCAACACATTTTGAGAGCCATACATGGAGATCTCCAACTTAGCCTAAATTTTGCTAAGTATGAGGACGTAACCAGTAAGACAACTTGGGTCTAGTGCTACACAAGGATGTCATGAGGCATATGCCTCCCAATCCACAAACATGGATCTTCTAGTAAAAATAAGGCAAGTCAATGACCAATACTCTCCAAGGAGAGCAACAAGGAAGAGTTGGGAGCCCCTCAAGACCTTCCCCACAAGAAAAACTGTAAGGGAAACCAAGCATCTCATCATTACCACATGATCATGGTATTCAAATGGTGTCCAAGTTCCCACAACATCAAGGGCCAACCTAAATGATACGACCAATATAGCCAATGGAGGAGGAAGGGAGCCGAAGAGGTAGCCCTCCATAGGGGCGGCCTCTGGCTCTCCTTCCCTAGCAAGATTTCTGGCTTCTAAGCCTAATGTTGTCCCATGGTGAAATTTCAAGGTTTTCCAAATACTACACCAAGCAACAGGCACTTAAGGGATCCAAATAAGAGACAATGTGCATGAAATCAAGTAAGGAAGGAGAGGGACAAGCCCTCCCTATAAGTGGCGGCCTTTGGTCCTCTCTACTTAGTCATTTTTGGCTCTTTAAGCCCTCTCATGCTACACTTTCTCTCCAACAAGGTGGTCTTAGAACTCTCAAAGTCATACAACAAGCTAAAGTGTTCAAAGGCATCCTAAAAGAAAACAAAAAGCATGGAGAAATGGCTAAGTAGGAGCCTAAAGGGTACCCCCTCTATAGGGGCGGTCTCCAGGTCCCTATACTTAACCAAATTTTGGCTTCATAAGCAATCATCTCTCACAAAGCTCCTCCATGGTGTTCGAAGTCCAAAATCCAAGTATGTGGTACTCAAAGCGAAGTCAATGGGAGGCCAAAAGAGCAAAGAAGGAAAAAGGAAGGTGAGGTGGTAGGGGCACCCATGGAGGGTGGCCTCTACCCTCTCATACTTGGCCAAAATTTGGGTATGTTAAGATCTTTAACTACATTTTGTACCCTACAAGTCTATCCCAAGGTTCCCTAAGTGCAAGGCCATGCATGAAATCTTCAAAGGAATCTATAAAAAGGGCGTTGAGCAAGGAGATGAGGAAGGAAGGGAACCCTATAGGGTGCACCCACAAGGGGCGGGCTCTGGGGGTCCAAGACTTGGCTAAATTAAACCCCACTTTCACCATGTGTTTCCTAAGATCTCACAAGCTCAAATCCCAGTATGAAGGCATTTAAGGGGCACCTAATGGAAATGAAACAAGCCAAAGAAGGAAGTAAGGGGCATGGGAAAGAGGTCCACCATGATGGGCAGCCTCTAGGTCACATGTCTTAGCTAAATTATGTCCATTTAAGGCCCTTGTAAAACCACATGCATTCTCAAGGTCCTCCAAATCTCTATCCAAATACATGAGCAGTTAGAGGACATAAAATGAAGACTATTTGACCCAAGAACCAAATGAAAGAAGAGGGGGAACACCCCTATTAGAAGGGGCGGCTTATGGCCCCTAAACTTGGCCAATTTTTTGTTATTTTCGTGTGGCATTGGCCCAAAGGCCTACTGCCCCATTCCAGATTGCTATAAAACTTCTTAAATCGTCATTTGGGATGTTTTGCTCGCAAAAAATTTGAAATGGCACAGAGGAATTTGAAGATGACCCATAACATGACATTTTTAGCCTCCCGGCAAGACCCCATGGCATGTCACCTTGGCACTCCAAAGTCATGCATGAGCAAGTTGGTCATATAGGCCCAAAATTTTCTCTAGAAGGCATGTAAAAAGTGTTGTACAAGCCCCTTGGTGAAGTCTCAAGCCACACCCTGCATGCCTATCTAAGACATGTTGTGACATGGGAAACCAAAACATAGCCTAGTCTAAGGAAGCATGTCCCAATATGCACCAACATGTGCACCCATCTCAACTTGGAGGATGGCAACCTTATTATGAAGAAGCACACATTAAACATGAAGGGAAATGTATCTGGGGTATAATTAATGACTCTAATTAATCTCAACTAAATCTAAATAATCACAAATAGTGATAATTAATGATTTGGAGGGTCATTAATATATCATTTGCCACATAGGCCAAAGACGGCCCCGCGGATCATCAACTCCTCAAAAACATGTCAAATCATTCCAATGCCTCAAGGACAAATCATGAGGTCCAAAAAGTGTCTAAGAAGAGTCATGATCAATCTCGAAGGCCACCATGCCTATGAAGAGGAAAATTGGCTAAGTGTTGACAAAAGCCTTGCAATGCCAAAATAATTCTAAGTTTAAGAGCCATGAAGGGTGTGCCATAGTAGGCCTCTAGAGACACAACACTACCAAGCCCCATATTGTTCCTACAACCTCCCCTCACATATGCAAGATGATTGGAGAAGACTTGGTGCAACACATTTTGGGAGCCATGCGTGGAGATCTCCTAACTTGGCCAAAATTTGGCTATGGGAACGTGACCAGCAAACCAACTTGAGCGTAGTGCTTAACAAGGATTCCATGAGGCATATGGCCCCCAGTCCCAATATCCATGGACCTTGTAGTACTAGGAAGTCAAGCCAATGGCCAATACCCCCCAAGAGAAATTTCAAGGTTCTCCATATCTCACACCAAGAAAGGGGAACTCAAGGGCACTTAAATGAAGGACAAGGGGTATGGAAACAAGCATGAGGGGAGAGGCCTTGTGGGGTTGGCCTCTAGCCCTCTCCACTTAGCCATTTTTTCACTCTTTAAGCCCTCTCATGCTACACTTTCCCCCCCATAAGAAGGCCTCAAGGTTCTCAAAGTTCTATAACAAGCTATAGTTGTTCAAAGGTATCTAAAGAGAAGACAACAAGCATGAAAGAGATGGATAAGTGGGAGCCTAGAGGGTACCCCCTCATAGGGGCAGCCTCTAGGCCCCCATACTTAGCTAAATTATGGCTGAGTCAAGCTCTCACCACATGTTGTGCCCTACAAGTCACTCCCAAGATTCCTCAAGTGCAAGGCTATGCATGAAGTCTTCAAAGGCACCTATAAGTAGGGAATTGAGCAAGAAATAAGGAAGGAAGTGAACCCTAGAGGGTACACCCACAAGAGGCGGCCTCTTTAGAAAAATCTCTCTCTAGGAAATCCTTAGATTATGAGGATTTGCCTTGGTGGTGCCATAGCAAGTGCTTAACATTCCTACCAAGAGAGGCCAACAAGGGTTCCTAAGGACTTAGCCCCCCACTTGGTGCTAAGTCCCTTCACCCATACCTTACACCATCATACACCCTTACACATACCCCTATCCTTCAAGGTTAGTCTTTGTTATTGCTATCTTGAAGGAGTTCCCTGTGATCTTCCCCCTTGTCCATCACTCAAGTCAAGAACCATATTGTTCATGAAATTCTCACCTCACCTTTTACATAACTTACATAACCTAATCCACAAAAAAATTCGTAATAGCATAGGACCCTTACTTGTACCAACCCATAAGATCAATACAAATCATAATACTTTACTGGATCATTCTGATTTTTCCTAGCATTACATTTTATTGGGATACATTTTTGGCGAGTCCACTGGGGAGGTGAGATTTTGTGAAGGTTATGCCAACTGCAAGGAGAGGAAGAAGAAGGGGAAGGCCAAGTTCACATCATACCAACCCCAATATCAACCAAGAACAAGAAAGAGGGGCATAGCAACAACTAAGGGAACAAGCACCCACCTTCGTTGAACCCATGCCTAAGCTCAACCTCAACAATCTTGAAGGATACACACTTGAAGACAATCACTCAAGTTTCCCAATGACAAGTGAAAAAACCCCAATCAATGACACTATGACCATTGGCGGAGTGGAAGGAACCATGTAAGGAAGGCTTTCACCCAATGAAGCTACAAGGAATGCTCCCTAATGTCCCTTGCTCAATGAGGCCACCAATGCCTTGACCTCTGTCTTGGGTGAACTACAAAGGGAGAAGGAACAATTGTAATGCCTAACAGAGCAATTCCTCGCACTCCAACAAGCTGCTAGGGTCGAGCCACCAAGACCGCACAATAGTCTCATGGAAGTTACCCTAAACAACAATCCCACAAAGGAGGTCATCCATTTCTCTGATGACTCATCACATGCAAGTTCACCTTAAGGTGTGGGGATCATTAATTAAGGTACTCAAACGTTTCCCATAATTCAACACCCAATGGGCCAAGCTTTCCCCACAGTGGCACCTCACTCTTCAATGATTCCTTTGAGTGCGCAATAACAAGCCGCCTACATGATGGTGACTTAGGTCCCAAGTGTTCCACCAACAACCAACGTGCAAATCCAACCAACAACACGACCCTCCAACACTTACATGACCAAAGAAGACATGATGGAGGCCATTGCACAATTGAAATAGATCTATCCAAGGACCATAGAGTTGGACTTTACCCCTCCTTACCCACCACAAATAAGGAGGCACTCTTACCCCAATGGCTACATCGAGCATCCCCCATAATTCCCCAAGTACGATGGAGAAAAGGGGAACATGAGGAACACATCACGAGAAATGTGGAATGCATGTTCCCTTGGCTCACTGAGGATAAGTTTAACTTGCTCATACGAGAGTTCACCAAGACATTGACTAAAGGGGCATTCACATGGTACTATAACCCTGAGAGAGGATCCATCAAAGATTGGGATGACATGAAGACCCAATTCCACAAGAAGTTCTTCAATGTGCAAAAACAAGTCACAATGGTGGAGTTGGTAAGGCTATCTCAAAAGGAGGGAGAAGACCTTATCGAATATGTGATAAGGTTATGCAAGAATGCTCAAAAATGTGTTTAACTTATCGAAGAGAAGAACTTGGTGAGTGTCTATGCCAATGTGTCCCTAGACCGGTTCAAGGTTCACCTAATTACCAAATGATGTACAAACTTTGCGGACCTTACAAAGTTTTCCTAGGAGATTGGAGGCATCATAAGCATGTCGCCAGCATAATCATCGGTATCATAGAAGAAAAGGAAGTTGGTAGAGGTAGCTAGTGTGCTACGCATAACCTTACCCTGAAAAGTGAAAAAGAGTGAAGACAAGCCTAAAACCAAAAGGGGAAATGCAAGTTGTAATGACAACATCTCCCCACCAATCACTTGTGAAGTTGAAGACTTCAAGGACTTGGTGAAGCTGTGGATTGATGTAGGTGTCGTCAAGGCTAGACCTCTAAGAGAAGAACCTACAACAGAGATGATGGCTCAACCAAATTATTGTCTACTACATCAATACGTGGGGCACTCAACTATAGAATGATACACTCTGAGGTGAAACTTTTATAAGAAAGTTGCTAATGGAAAGGTGAAAGTTCATAACAACAACAACAATGTCCTAAACAAGCCATTGCCAAGGCACAAACAAAACAATAACAAGGCATTATGCAACATGCTTAGCAGCTTTGACGGGATAATGGAAGAATTTCATGAGATAGCTTCTCAAGTCGTGAGCTTGTCTAACCCTAATATGCAAGCAAAGGCCTTTATGGAGGGAGTGAAGTTCAAGAGGTTCTATGATCAAATCGGCCTTAAGAGGGAAGCAAGGCTAAAAGCAACCAGAGCCATTGTCAAGGCAGCGAAAGCGCAAGAAGAATGTATGCAAGTTGAAAAACCAAGGATGAAAGCACTTGAGGAAGGGATTAACAAGATAAGTTTATCCGAAGCAGATCATGCGATCAGGTATGTGCACAACTGCCCCTTGTACGTAACAACAATTATCAATGTCTACGAAGTAAGGAGGGTAATAATAGACAATGAAGCCTTTTTGAATAGCATGCTATGAACAACATTTTTGAAGTTGGGACTTCTGAAGGAGACACTTGTGCCCAAGAGTATTAACATACTAGACTTCTCTGGAGCAAACACAAGAACTGTTGACCATACATGGGTAGATGTACAAATTGTAAAAATTAAAGGACTGGTCACCTTTCATGTGGAAGAATTCGATGCACTTTACCACATATTGCTTGAAAAACTTGGCAAAAATCTTATGTGGTTGTGTCCTCCACCTACCATTAATGCCTCAAAACTATTTGGAAGGGAAAGGAAGTTATCATACTAACCACCAAGAATCCATATTCTAAGGAGGAAGCCTACATAATGGAGGCCTCCTACTTCAATGAGGTGATGGAAGACGATGAATAGCCTAAATAAGGAAAGCCTGTTAGTATAAAGTTGCCCAAATGGAAGGATGTCAAGAAGGGGGATTACCTTGTCCAAGAAAAGAAGAAGCAAAAGAAGCTTACAATGGACAAAGGGAAGGAGACAATTGTAACGACCCGAAAAATTTGCTTATCTATAAATAATTTATTTATTAATATTTTTTTTCCTCTATATATATTAACATGTATAGTTAATATATGATGTTTTTGAATGTCTAAATATTTTTGGACCCATTAAAGGGGTTATTGTTGTTTGATTGTTGGTTGCAAGGATAAACAATGATGTTTATGTTTGGTGACATCCGTAATTGTTTGAAGAAGCTTTGCATCCAGACTGGTTAAATCTCATGAAGGACTTAAGAGCCTAAGTATAATGACATCATTGTGTACGTATGTTAATTTGATTAATAAGCTGCTTGTGTGTCATCAAGTGGATTAAACGTATGTGCATGTAGGACAGTAGGCTTATTACGATGCTTAGCTGCTAAGAATCATGATGAGAAGCCATTTTTTTTCCGTCCAGTTTAACCAATCATTTTATTTCAAAGCTTAATCTCAGCCTACTATAAATACCTCATTCGGAGGAACATTTCAGTCTCTTTTCTAAAGATTTCCTTTTTCCAAAGTTTTTCTTTAAACCTACCATCTCCGTTTAATTTCAAGTTCTTTCTTTTGGACAATCACTTTCAAACAAGCTTTGATCTCTTTCGTCAACACAGGAGGTAAGAATATTAAGTTCTCCTCTGTTTGTTTCTTTTTGTATGTCATCCGAGTGTATTAGTCATGCATACCAAGTTTTCAAGGAGGAATAAAGCTTTGAAAGTAAGGCTGCGTTCTTCTGCATATTCATGTTCATGAGGCATCCTAGGTTGAGTTTGTTGTTGTAAGATTTTCCATCGTAGCAGAGACAATGTGAGATTCCGAGAATTTTTAAAATGTATTTTATGATAAATAATAATAATAATAATAATAATAATTTTATTTTGTGCTATTATATTTTTGCATGGAAGATTTCCTTTTTATATATGAATGATAAATTCATATCTACAGTAAAATTTTTATGATGGTGTGATACCCATAATTATGAGGGCAAGTTCCTTAAAAAGGTATCAAAAAGGGGAATTAGCAAATCCCATATAAGATCATTTTGATCAACATGGAAGAGGAAGAAGGGATTACGTGGTATTACAACTACGTGTCTGATTAAGAGATGTTTAGGTGGCAAAGCTTTTGTGCATGAAGGACAGCAGCTGCTTATACGTACTTAGCTGCTAAGGAATCATGATGAGCAGCCGTAATTACCGTCCAAATTAACCAATTATCTTATTTCAAGTTTAATCGTAGCCTACTGCTTTTTAACTCTATAAATACCCCATCCGAAATGAAATTCTAATTCTTTCGCCAAAATCTCTCTCCCAAGAGTTTCATTAAACCTGTGATTTCTAAAAATTTCCAAGTTCATCTTTTGGGAGGAATTCTTCTCAGAAAAGCTTTGATTCCACTTTGAAAACGAAGAGGTAAGAACTTGGTGTTTTACTCAGTTTTCTTTCATGCATAGCATCAAAGATTTATGCTAAGATTCATATTTTCTGCATCATAGCCTGTATTGTTCATGATAAGCCTTCCATCGTAGTAGAAGAAAACTTTGTTGTTAATCTCTAATGAGATACTATTAATCTTGGCGAAGATATTCGTAGTCTCTGACGAGATATTCTAAAAATCCCTGATGGGTTATTTAATCCCCGATGGGTTATTTAATTCCCGATGGGTTATTTAATCCCCGATGGGTTATTTAATCCCTGATGGGTTAATTAGTCCCCAATGACGTCAGGATTAATCCTCGATAGGCTAAAGTCTAGTCTCTGATGACGTCACCAGTCTCTGATGAGAAGTTAGTCTCCGATGACGTCACCCTTAATCCCCGATAGAGTTAAAGTGACGTCATCAGTCCTTGAAGAGTTTTTAGTCCCCGATACGTGTTTTAGTCCCCGACGCGGAACTTTAGTCCCCGACGTGTTTAGTCCCTGGCGCGTCCAATACACGTATTAGTCCCTGATACCTTTCCGTAGTCCCTGATGGCTATAATTATCAATCCCTGACGAGTTTGTTAATGAGAAAATTTATCTCCGATGCATAGTCTGCTACCAAGACTATAAAATATTATTTCCTTAAAACTATTTTATCACATACATTTTTTCTTCCATAAATTCTTGTTAAAGTATTAAAAATTACTTGCATGATTTATAGAATCTCTCTCTTTCAAGTAAATTCATTTGAATTTGTGCAAGGACCGAGGCAAGTATATTTACACTCTTATATTTATTCCAAGTTGACGTAAGTATATTTTCGTTCTTAGGTTTATTGCAAGTTGATGCAAGTATATACATTCAATCTGATGCTTATTTCAATTTAACGCAGTATCATTTGATTCGATATGCGTGCAAGACTTGATTTCATGTTTCAATTGTTTTTAAGAATGAGCATGCTATGCTTTAATTTCCGCTAGCATGATATGAAAGAAAGTGCATGGATATACAGAAGCTTTGTTTTATCAGTTATTTTTCAATGTTATATCTGTGCAATAAATGAGAATGTTATGTCCCTTAAATGGGTTATGCCACATGAATGGCTAGAGGAAAAGAAGGGTGCTGATTTGTTCTTCACCTGACCTAGAGGAATTTTAAGTGACTACGTACGTTCACACAAGGAGGGATCATACGGGCACAGTTAGGCCAGCTGTATACCGTATGGTTAGCAGATCCAGCGGTTTTAGCCCCCGATGGATATTTTTACTTCAAGAAAGTTATGCTTTGTTTTAAGAAGGATTACACAATTGCTTATCATCAGTAGTCGTAAAGATTCCTTAAAGGTTTCTGAGGCATTAGTATTGATTCACTAAGCCTCTTAGCAGAATTGAATTCTTTTGAAACATTCCAGATTTGCTTATCCCAATTTGTATATATACTTGCTGGGCGTAAATCGCTCATTCTTGTCGAATTTTAATGTCTTGCAGGGCAGAATATAAAGGCTGAGCCCTCTGACAAGGGAAAGGAAAAAATGATTGGTTACTGAGATTGGCTAGCCTTGTAATGCCAATAAGGAGAGAAGAAAGGAAAATGATATGGGAAATGATATTTTGTATTACAAAATAGAAACAGAATAGCTTCCGCTGTAAATGTGATATTTTGGGTTGTAATAACTCTTATCTATCGTTTCTTTCAGTAGTTATTTTATGAATGGATGTGTGGTTATCTTTTCCTTCTTTTGACGAAGCCCTGATCCAGTGAGGGATTATGGGGTCGTCACAGACAAGCTCTAATGTTAGTCTCTGATGAGATGTTTTTAGTCTCTGATGAGATGATTTTTAGTCTCTAGTGAGCTATTGTTAGTCTCTGATGAGATGATTTTTAGTCTCTGATGAGATGATTTTTAGTCTTTGATGACGTCAGCATTAGTCTTCGACTGCGTTGATGTTAGTCTCTGATGACGTCAGCATTAGTCTCCGACTGTGTTGATGTTAGTCTCTGATGACGTCAGCATCAGTCTCTGAAATGTTAGTCTCCGGTGACGTCACCCTTAGTCCCCGATGGGTTAAGATGACATCATCAGTCCCTGATGAGATAATTAGTCTCTGATGATGTCATCCTTAGTATCCGATAGGCTAAGTTTAGTCCCTGATGACGTCATCCATAGTCTCTGATGAGATATATGTTAGTCTCTGATGATGACGTCAGCCTTAGTCTCTGATGAGTTAAGATGACGTCATCAATCTCTTATGGGTTTAATAGTCTCTGACGAGTGAAATTTTTTCCTTGATGGACAACCTCATGCCCTAATAACCATTTTCTATATGAATAGCCATCTATTAAGTTTGGATTTCTCATGATATACCCACAATGATGTTATGCAGAAACCTTTTTCAACCAGTATAGTGAATCTAGCTAAGGACCAAGGCAAGTATATATTCATTCCACTTCTTTCTTACGGATTACGTATAATCATTGATTCGATTTATGTAAATGAATGATGTTAATGCCTATGCATGATGATGATCTCTTTTATGATTAAATAACGTACGATCATTGAATCTGATGTGCGTGAAAAAAAATGTTGATGTTTGAACTATGTGTTATTGGGTGTTTGCTAGTTGTTTAAAGCTCCTAGCACACCAAATGATGATAAAGATGATGTTTGGGTGTTGCAATTCATGGACTTGTATGCACACCCAAGTAACTTCTGTATGGATATATAGTTCCGCTTGTGATAATCACTGTCTTTTAATTGTTGAGCACGCCAATATGTGTTGTTGGCAGTCGCTGCTGTTAATTGTTCAGCACGTCAAGGCTATTCAAAATTGAGAAAATGTTTATAAGAAGATATATCCATATGGAAAGTTAAGGGGTTGTTGAATACTTTCACCTGATATTCTCGCCAATGATGATAAAGAATGATAGACCAAGGCAAGGCATCGGTAATGAGATTTCTTTCCGCAGACCATATGCTTTCTACGAAGGACTACGTATGTCAAATGATGAATCAAACGACCAGGCTGACCAGCTGGGATGAAATTTGATTATGTAAGGTAGTCAGATAATGATCAGTCTGGTCAGGTGATACATTATCTGATGAGTAAAGGGCGAATCTTGATTTATTGAGAGAGGGTCAACCCCTTGATATCACTCGGGAACCCTAAATGATACATGTTGATTGATTTTTTAGGAGGTGCTGGCATTGCTTTGCCCAACCTTAATGAATACTAAAGCTTTTGAATTATCTTTTCCTCTAGCTTATGAATACATATTTGCTAAGCGTAAACGCTCATGTGGAATGCTATGAATGTTTTTCAGGTTATATCATGAAGGCTGAGTCCTCTAAGAGAGGGAATGAGAGAATTGCTTAAGTATGTTTAAGTTGTAAGGCCATATGAGCCATCTAAAGTTTTGTTTCCGCTGCAGCTTGTTTATTTTCAAGATTTGAGGTTTTGTAAGATGATGTGGACCTTAAGATTTTTAATGATGTATTTGGGAATATATTTCCCACAGGTATGTTGTTAATGCTTGGCTGTGTTATTTGTTTTGCTGCTGTGATGTTGTGTTGTAGTTTTCTGGTGCAGCCCGGGGTTCCAGTCTGGAGATCTCGGGGACTGTCACCCAAATCGCTGATAGTGTCCGAGGCCCGGCTTGGGGGATTTTCGGGGGTGCCACAGTTGGTATCAAAGCAACGGCAGCCAAGCACTAGCTATGAGACCTGTTCTCTGCTGGAAAATAGAAATTGGGATTTAGTAAAGTAAGGAAATGACTGAAAGGATAAGGAGAGCTGAATAAGAAATAGATGTCTAAGTTGAGTCTCGATTGTTTATAGGTTATTAGATAAGATATAAGGTTATAAGATAGATCAATTCATTCTGAATTTATTGTATTTTCTGCTGCAGTAGTATTATGTATGCTAGATCTTTATTATAAATTTTAAGTTGACATTGATTTAAGCTATGTTTCCTTTATAGATGAATCCACCTACTCCCGGACATGTAGATAAGGGCAAGGCACCTATGATTAAAAGTTTCGAGCAGGAGTATATCCCTAGTAGTAATGTTGCTCGACCTTTCAAGCCTGGTAAACACCATCTGTTGGATGCCAATCGAGGGAGGGTAGGTGCATGTTGGCGAGTGACTCCTCGCAAAAGAGTGAATAAACCAACTTAGGTTTTTCATTTTAAAATACCTAGAGGTTCTAATAAACATGTTAAGGAGTCTGCAGAACCTGAGGGAACTAAGCAAAACCCAACCAACCCATTTGAGGGGTCAAGTTTCTCAGTTCACATGAAGAATCCTTCCTCACCCCATGATCAAACATGTTGTTGCACCCCTGCTTATATAATCTTTGCTTAAATGTTTATTCATTATTTAGTATATAAGAATTGATGATGTAATATAGTCCTTGCTTAAATGTTGTAAAAGGACTTAGAAAAATATCCAACTTGTTAGGTGGATATACTACTTAGTTAAGAAAGGAGTTTTGATCACCATTGAAGTCTGCTGAAGAAGGTTGCTGAAGATGCAAGAAATATTCTAAGTATAGTCCTGCTTAGAATGGAAATAAGCAAGGACCTTTATGCACTTAGAATATTCCAAGTATAGTCCTGCTTAGAATAGAAATAAGCAAGGACTTTAGTAAGCAAGATCCTTTGCTTATCAAAGTCAAGATTGTCAGAAAAGTTATCTTAACCCCTGCTTAGTCAACTTCTAGGAAACTCTTCTGAAGGGCACTAGAAGACAGAATAACGGCTAACTTTTTGAACTAAGCAAGGACTGCTGAAAAGGTACAAGTCACATCAAGGACAGTACACTCCGACGGATCTATTTCAAATTCCCAACTGATGGATTCTTTGGAGAAGTATAAATAGAAGTCATAAATTTCATTTATGAAAAACCAACTACCTCCAACTGAACAAAACTCTCTGACATCTTAAAGACTACAGCAAGACATCATAAAGCTTGAACAAGTGCTATCTATCTGCTCAACTAAGGAGCAATCTACTTGAAGATAACAAGCAAGATTTTCTCAAATCTGCTTAGTGTCTGTGTGACAAAATTGGACTAAGTGTCCTCCTGCTAAGTTGGTCTAAGTGACCTATTGTAAATTGGACTAAGTGTCCTCCTGCTGATTGTTCTATGTGAACAAAAGTTCTAGTGATAGCCTTCTCAAGTAGGATTATTCCGAACCACTATAAAAATTCTATCTCTACTCCTGCTTATCTTTTATATTGCTTACCTGCTTTGCTGTGCTTTGCTTTAGTCCTGCTGAACTCTTTTAGCAAAGACTTACTATCTTTGCTACTTCTAGCCATTAACCTTTGCTACAAAAACTAAGGGGTACTTTGTTTAAACAAATTCCGCTGCTAAATTGTTTGAAAACATAAAAAACTCTTTTATAATCAAGAAGTGTTTTAATTCAGTAAAGTTTTCTAAGCAAGACTTAATTTTTGAAAAACACTATTCAACCCCCCCTTCTAGTATTTTTACCCTTTGGGACCTAACAAGTGGTATCAGAGCTTAACACTCTTTGCTAAGCCCTAAAGCTTGAGAGGATCCAAACTTAAACTTTCTAATGGCTTTGAGAAGTGATTTTGGTGGCAAGCCCCCTATGTGTACCAGAGATAGATTTGCTAATTGGAAATTGAGAATATAGGTATACATGGATGCCATTGATGAGGAACTCTATGAAGCAATAAAGGTTGGACCCTACATTCCAGAAAAGCTATTTGCTGATGATCCAAATAAGTTTATTCCTAAGTAGAGAAAGGAATGGACGGATGAAGAAAAGAAATTGGTAGGATACAATAAGAAGGCAATGAACATTCTCTTCATGGCTCTTGAAGAGGAAATGTTTGAAAGTGTGTCTAACTGCACCTCTGCTAAAGAGGTTTGGGATGCCTTGCTAGTTCTTAACGAAGAAACCGTAGAAGTCAGAGAAAATAAGCAATCCCTGCTTATTCAACAGTATGAAATGTTCAGCATGCAGTGGGGGGAGAATCTCACTGCTATGTATGAAAGATTTACTGTCTTGCTTAACAATTTGCGTGCTCTAGGGAAGACCTATGACACAAAGGACATAAATCTCAAGTTCATGAGATCGCTACCAAGGCAGTGGGATCCAAAAGCCACTACTGTGAAGGAGCTTAGGAATTTGCACACCACTGATCTACAACAACTATACGGAAACCTGCTTACATACGAAATGGAGTTGGCTCAAAGGGATGCCACTTCAGAGCCAAGGAAAAAGGATAGAGGAGTTGCATTGAAGGCTGCTGAGCCAAAGCAACAAGCAGATTCTGACTCAAAGTCTGCTGATAGTGATGAAGATATGGCTATGCTAGCCAGAATGTTCAGAAGGTTCATGAAAATGGATAAAGGAAACTTCAGAAGAAACACAAGTAGCAACAAGAGAGATCCATCAAAGGATCTGTTAGTGCAGAAAATTATAGATAACGAAGCGGAAGCATAAAAATAGCAATTTAAAATTTTTCTGCAATCCTAGGAATCACCTTATACAATATTATTAATTGAGGAATGATTAAAATCATACCGTTGTAAATTCGATGACGTTGATGTAGAATCTTTACGCACGAATTAACACCGCAATCTTTATCCTTCACGCTCCAATCGATCACCTTGATCCGTCTTGCAATTTATTCCACGTTCTTGATTGTTCCACTGGATCCAACGTTTACTACTCAAGTGTGTAGTACTCGAAAGGTGATCCACTAGAGAATTTTGATTATGAAGATTATTGGATTTT
>CM025786.1:58794147-58812486 GCA_014636745.2 Centella asiatica
CTCATTAGCATGATCTCATCATGATCCTAAAATATAACTCTAAACTACGGGTTAATATATTTAACAACTTAAACATATAAATAAACGCCTTTGAATAAATAATTCTTTTATTAATAAATGAATAAGATTACAAAATAAATGCTCCATCACGTCTAACGTGATTGGCTTAAGGGCATATTACTTTCAGGATCTATGTTACAATTGCAAGAAGCCTGGCCACTACGCTGCTGACTGCCGAAGTTCAGCAAGAGAAGAAAGGAAATTCCCTACTGATAACAAAAGCAAGGGAAAAGAGTACTACAATAAGAAATATCAGCAAAAGAACAATTCAAACTTAAAAGAAGACAAGGGTCTTCTTGCTAAAAAGTCATGGAGTGACAGTGACAGTGACTCAGAGGACTCAGGAGCAGAAGTAGCCAACCTCTGCTTAATGGCTAGAGAATCTGAGACAAGCAAGGAGGTCGACCTTGTGGAGGTATTTGATTTTGACTCTCCTGATATTTCTGAAGCTGAGTTGCGTTCCTTGCTTAAGGATGTTGCATCTCAGTGGCATAGATATAGAAGATTGCTGAGAATTGCTTCAGTACAGTCTGATCAACTAAGGAGCAAGAACTCTAAAATCTTGCTTACACTTGAAAAGGTGCAAACTAAGAATTTGGAGTTACTTGCTGCTGATGATGAGAGGACCTTGCTTAGACAGCATCTCAGAGACTCTCAAGAGAGAGAGTCTAAGTTATCCTCCCAAGTTAAGGAATTAACTAATACAATCTCCACATGGAACAAATCCTCTTCAAATGCATGTGCTTTGCTGAAAAGTCAAAGAAGCATGCTAGACAGAAGTGGAATTGGATCCGGGACTTGCGAAGTCCTTCCTGAAAGTAGTGGAGAAAGTGATGCTGAGTCTATCAGCAGAACAATCTCTGTGCATTCAGCAGAGTGTAAAACTCCTGCTAAAACCAAAGGTAATAGAAATTTACCTTGCTAAAGAACAAATTCCCTGCTGACCGTAACTATAAGCAGGGACATGGTGCTAAACTGACCAAGGGTGGAAAGTTTAGCAAAAACCATGTTCCTCCTGCTTATAATTACAACAATGCGAGGAATTTGAAATTTAGCAAAGATGATAGGAGCAAACACTGGAAACAACCTCAACCTAAGAGAAGAGGTAAGCAGCACACATATCACAACATGATGCATTTGAGATGCTATTGTTGCCATAGGATTGGTCACATTGCTTCTCTTTGCCTTGCTGACCCTTACTATACTGGTTGGTCTCAAAAACCAAAAATGAGACAAGTATGGGTCCCCAAGGGTACTAACCTTAATGGACCCAAGTTTTGCTGGGTACCAAAGTGATTGCTTATGTTTTGCAGGTTGTGTGCAAGGAACAAATTTGGTACTTTGATAGTGGATGTTCAAGACATATGACAGGAGATAAAGCCTTGCTCACCAATTTTAAAGAAAAGGATGGACCACAAGTGATCTTTGGAGATAATAGTGCTGGAAGAACTAAGGGATATGGTTCAGCAGGAAATGGGTTAGTCTGCTTCAACAAGGTTGCCTACGTGGAGGGTCTCAAGCACAACTTGCTTAGCATAAGCCAGTTGTGTGACAAAGGGCATAAGGTCATCTTCCTAGATAATCAATGTCAGGTAAGAGATCTTCAAACAAATTCTCTGAAGCTTTCTGGTTCAAGAAATGGGAATGTTTATGTAGTAGATTTGGCTAAGCTAAGTCCTGTTGACGCAACCTGCTTTCTTGCTAAAGCTTCAGCAGATGCTAGTTGGTTATCGCATAAGAGACTTTCACACTTAAATTTTAAAACAATTTCAAAACTAGCTGCTAAAGATCTTGTAAAAGGTTTGCCTAAATTTTCCTTTGAAAAAGAAAAACCATGTAGAGCTTGTCAATTTGGTAAGCAAACAAAACAATCCTTCTTAAGCAAACCTGAAAAATCAAACTCTATGCCCCTCCAACTATTACATCTTGATTTGTTTGGCCCTATATCAAGTAGTCTTGGTGGAATAAAATATGCATTCACTATTGTGGATGATTTCACAAGATTTACATGGGCATTATTTCTTGCTCACAAGAATGATGCATTAGCAGAGTTTGAGAAATTCAGCAGACAAGTACAAAATGAGAAGGAACTCAGAATCAAGTCAGTAAGAAGTGACCATGGAAGAGAATTCGACTTTGGAGGCTTTACTGAGTTCTGTGATGAGCAAGGAATTTCTCATAACTTCTCTGCACCAAGGACTCCACAACAAAACAGAATGGTTGAAAGAAAGAATAGAACCTTGGAAGAAGCTAGAAGAACATTGCTTGCTGATGCTAGACTTCCTGAGTACTTCTGGGCAGAAGCAGTGAACACTGCTTGCTATACTCAAAATCGATCACTCATTCATCAAACCTTAAGCAAAACTCCATATGAGCTATGGAAAGGAAGAAAACCAAACATAAGCTATTTCAGAATCTTTGGATGCCCCTGCTATGGTCACAATAATGGTAAGGAGTACTTAACTAAATTTCAAGCAAAATCTGATGAAGGTATTTTCTTAGGGTAGTCTAATCATAGCAAAGCATTTCGAATTTTTAATAAGAGGATTCTAACAGTAGAAGAGTCGGTTCATGTAGTATTTGATGAAACTAACCATGAGGAACCAAGTGGTTCACTCCCTCTTATAGCTGAGTAGGAACCAAAGGAGAATCATCAAACCGCAGAATCTAAGGAAGACCCTGCTGAAGTACTATCAGAAAGCACTGCTCCATTGGATAGCACTCCTACTGAAGTAAAAGATGATGAACCCAACTTGGAGGAACTAAGACAGCAAGATATTCGATCAGATCTACCGAGAAGGATGAAATGGACCAAGTCTCATTCAGAAGATTTGATAATTGGAAATCCTTCAAGCTTAGTAAAGACTAGAAGATTTGCTCAAAACGAAAGTAGTTTTCTAAGCTTCCTATCCCAAATGGAACCTAAGAAAATTGAGGATGCTCTTGCTGATGCTGATTGGGTCCTTGCTATGCAAGAAGAGCTAAACCAATTTAGCAGGAACAAAGTTTGGAATCTTTTTCCTAGGCCAAGAAATCATGCAGTAATTGGCACCAAGTGGGTATTCCGAAATAAGATGGATGAAGATGGAATCATCACTAGGAACAAGGCAAGACTTGTGGCTAAGGGCTATTCTCAGGAGGAAGGAATCGACTATGATGAAACCTTTGCTCCAGTAGCAAGGCTCGAAGCCATAAGAATATTTCTTGCCTACGTTGCTTATCAAGACTTCAAGGTGTTTCAAATGGATGTCAAGAGTGCATTTCTGAATGGAGAACTTCAGGAGGAAGTCTATGTGGAGCAACCCCCAGGTTTTGCTGATCATGCCAATCCTCAACATGTATATAAGCTTGATAAAGCTTTGTATGGTCTTAAGCAAGCTCCACGTGCATGGTATGACACTTTATCATCCTTTTTAATTGATGAAGGTTTCAGTAGAGGTAAAGTAGATACTACACTTTTCATTAGAAAGCATAAAGATAAAACTTTGCTAATACAAATCTATGTAGACGATATAATCTTTGGTTCTACTAATGAAAAACTTGTACAAGATTTGCTAAGCTTATGCAGAGTAAATTTAAGATGAGCATGATGGGAGAGCTGAACTTCTTCCTTGGACTTCAAATTAAGCAAAAGAGGTGATGGAATTTTCATCAATCAATCGAAGTACACCAAAGACCTGCTTAAGAAGTTTGGGTTAGAATCAGCAAGTCCTATGAAAACTCCCATGTCATCAGCAACAAAATTGGATAAAGATTAGCAAGGTAAATCCGTAGATATAACAAGTTATCGAGGTATGATCGGATCCTTGCTATACTTAACTGCTAGTAGACCAGATATTATGTTTGCTACATATATTTGTGCACGTTTTCAAGCTAACCCCAAGGAATCACATTTAGCTTCTGTTAAGAGAATTTTTAGATATCTTAAGGGAACTCCCAACTTTGGAATATGGTATCCAAAAGATTCTAACTTCAACCTTGTTGGATATTCGGATGCGGACTTTGCTGGGTGTAAAATAGATAGGAAAAGCACCAGTGGTACATGCCAATTTCTAGGAGGAAAACTTGTCTCTTGGTTCAGCAAGAAGCAAAACTCAGTGTCAACATCCACTGCTGAAGCTGAGTACATATCAGCCGGAAGCTGTGTTGCTCAAATTCTGTAGATGAAAAACCAGCTTGCTGACTACGGGTTTGATTTCAAGTCTATCCCTATATTTTGTGATAATACTAGTGCTGTTGCCATTGCTTATAATCTTGTTTTACATTCAAGAACTAAACATATAGATATAAGGCATCACTTCATTCAAGATCAAGTTCAACAAGGTACTATAGAGATAAACTACATTCCTACTGAAAATCAATTAGCAGATGTTTTTACAAAACCCTTGGATGAAAATCGTTTTAACAAACTGATAAGTGAATTAGGCATGTTAAATTATGAATAGGCATTTTGCTACTAACATCTTGTCTGCTTAAGCAAGGACTTTCGTTCTTAGCAAGTTAATTTCAGGAGGAAAAGCACTGCTGATGTCTCAGTAGACCTTCCTATCCCTGCTGATTGACGTATAATACGCTGCTGAACAAAGACGCTGTTGAAAGAACTCCTGCTGATCAAGTCCCTGCTGAAAGCAGAATCCCTGCTAACAAAGTACAAATGCTGTTGAAAAATTCCACATCAACCCTGCTGTGAAAGTTTAAAAAAAAAAGGGGAGATGTCCAGACAAAGGGGATATTTCAAAAACTATGTGAACCCCTGCTGGAACGTCAAAAATGCTGCTGAAAGGACCCCTGCTGATCAAAGAACTCTTGCTGATCAAATGCTGCTGAAAAATCTACATCAACCTTGCTGAGAAATTTTGAAAAAGGGGAGACGTCCAGAGAAAACTACTGTCTCAAAAACTATTTTAACCCTTGCTGTTTACATGAGCAAAGGATGATCCTACTGAAACATCCAAAATCAGCAAGGATATTATTCCTGCTGACTCAAGCTCTACCCTTTCACATCAACAAAGGTGTGCTACAGCAAGCCTGCTCATTTCCATCTTTATGGCCGAAAAAATAGGTCATCATATCAAGTCGTAATTTTTCTCTCTCCTCATTAAATGTCACTCTGCCCCATGATCTTTTACGGCTGCTGTCCTTTCGGTAATTAATTCTCACCATTACCCATATTTTTCTCCCACCAACTCTTCACCTTCTCAAAGCAGTTACCACTCTCTAAACCTTTCAACTTCTTTTACCTCCTATATAAACTCCTTTTAACCCTTCTTAAATTTTACCGAATCCACAGCTCTGATCTCTCTCTATAATCTCTAAACCCTTCTGAAATCAGCCGTAACCCTTCTCCGACTACCTTTTTCCGATCACCATTAGCAGATATGGCCAACTGGTTAGACAAAATCGAGTCTGAGTCTATCATTGACATAGATTCCTTTGCTGGTATTAAAGATGCTGAAATCACTAAAGTAATAACCCTGCTGAGGAACAGCGGGGTACGATATGTAATCTCTGCTGATACTCCCATATATGGGGAAGTAATCAGGGAATTCTGCTCAGCAATGCAAGTCTGTGACCACAGCATAATCAGACGAGCAAATGGTCAGCTGGTTCTCATCACTCCAGCAAGCATTGCCAGGGTGCTACAAATGCCAAGTGTGGGCCTGCTGACTCCACCCACTGTAACCCCTGCTGTGCTTGCTGAGCTGGGTTATATCAAGACTCATGTCAGCAAGAAGAGGAAGGACTTCCCAAGAAAATGGGATTTCCTCATGGATATTCTACACAAGACCTTGCTGTGTAAGTTCACCTCACAGGATGAGGCATCAGCAAGGGTCATCTCTATTGTCTCCCTGCTGAAATTCGGAGAGCCAATCAATTGGGCTCAAATATTTTTTGAAGTCCTTGCTGAATCATTCTCCAGCAAGAGGAAGACGAAGATTCGTCATGGACGAACCATGTCCCTGCTGCTCAAGGGAATACTTGGAGAAAATTTCCCAGCAGGGACCCAGGCCAAGAAGCTGATCAGCAGCAAGGTGATCACTCCATCCCTGCTAAAGAATTATGGGAGCAACCCTGCTGCCCTAGCAAAAGCTGCTACTGAAAGAAGAGCAAAGGGATCAGCTGAGCAAACATCTTTAACCCCCAATGCAAGAAGCGACGAACACGTCCCTGTTGGTCAACCCAGCAAGAAAAGGCGAGCAGCAAGTCAAATTCAGAGGCCCAAAAAGAAATCTATGTCAACACCTACTGAATTTGACCTCTCGACCTTGACCGAGGAGGAGAGGGAGATCTACAAATTCTACATGGAGCTCTACGATGAAGATTCTGCTGCTGAAGCCATTGCTGCTGGAGGATCTGATGTGGAGCCTCCTTCTGAAGAAGATATCCCCACGGCCGTTCCTCTCACTCCCGAGTCAGCAGGGGATGAAATTTTTGATGAAATTGACAACTATATCCCTGCTGACTCGTCTCCGACTCCTGCTGATGATCAGAAGAGCTCCTCCACCGAAGTCTTCAAGGAGATCGATGAGATCACAGAAGTGGCGACTACTGCTGAACCTATCCCTGCTGACACTTCAGCAACAGAGCCAGCCACTCCTACTGAAGTCCTGGAACTGACGGAGACGGAGTCTGCTGATACTCCAGATTCTATCACAGGACCTGCTGAAGTGGAGATTGCCATCCATGCTACAAATAAAGCTAATCCACCACCTCCTTACTACACTGGCGAGATCGATAGATCAGCAGTGTCCCCAAAGGAGCCATTAGCAGAGACGATTGCCAAACCTGCTGCTGCACGAAGACTTGTCCTCCCCGGCTTTGCTATCCATTCACCTGCTGACCCGACCTTTCCTCCGAGAAGAAAACATGCTGCTGTTAAGGGCAAAGGTAAGGGAAAGCAAATCCAAGCATCTAGCAGCAGCAGTGACAGTGACCCTGATGATGTTCCTGCTGAACGAGCAAAGGAAAAACAATCAGAGGAACTCATCAAGGCCCTGCTGATCGAAGATTCTCTTGCAGCTGGCTTGGATCCCGAGGCATACCTTGCTGAGAACATCCATGAAGGCCCAGTCACATCTCTCCAGCAAGGGTACTAACCGAGGAGGAGCCTACTCCTGCTGAATCGTCTGCTGAGATGCTCGCAATCGAGGGGGAGGACAAGGATACTCCTGCTGATGAAGAAGCACTTTCTGAAGAACCTGCTGGATCCGACCCTCAACCTGCTGTCAGCAAGGTTTCTCCGACTTCACAGAAGCTTGCTAAACTCGAAGCCCAACTGGCACAAGTTTTAGCAAGACTTCCTGCTGTGAGCACTCCTGCTGCCGAAACCTCTGCTGATCCTGTGACGACCCCAAAATCCCTTAATGGATCAGGGCTTCATCAAAAGAAGGAAAAGATAACCATACATCCAATCATAGCATAAATACTGGATAAGGGCAGTATTAAAGAGTTATTACAACCCAAGAGTAATACAACTACATCGGAAGCTATTACATCATCTTTAATTACAAATCAAAATCATCACTACTTCTAATATCTTTCTTCATCCCTTCATCTCTTCCTCCCTTCCTTCCTCAGTGTTATCGAAAGAGTAAATAACTTAGTAGTTTATCATCTTTGCTTTCCCCTTATCAGAGGGTTCAGCCTTAGCATTCTGTCCTGCAAGACATTAAAATTCAACATGGGTGAGCGATTTACGCCCAACAAGTATATGCACATTGAAGAAGTATATAACAATTTAAAGGAATGTATCTGGAACATCGAAGGAAATTCAAATCTGTTTGTGAGGTTTGGTGAAACAATGCCAAGGCCCCGGAAACCTTCAAAGATCATTGAGGATCCACTGATGATACACAACATGAGATCCTCCTTGAAGAAAGACAGGTATACACCTGAGCATAACTTTCTCAAAATATCCATCGGAGGCTGAACCCGTGGATCTGCTAACCATACAGTACACAGCTGGCCAAACTGGACCGCATGATCCCTCTTGTGTGGACTACGTAGTCACTTATCATTTCCTCTAGGTCAGGTGAAGAACACATCAGCACCTTTCCTTTCCTCTTGCCAACCATATGGCATAACCCATTAAGGGACATCATTCTCATGCCCCATTTAAGAGACATATCATTCTCATTCATTAGCACGGATATAATAATGAAAAACAATAGCTGATAATCAAAGCTCAGTTATATCCATGCATCATCATTCATATCATGCTAGCGGAATTTAAAGCATAGCATGCTCTTTCATAAAAGAAACAATTGAAACATAATTCAAGCCTTGCACGCATACTGAATCGAATGATAATGCGTTAACTGAACGAAACATCAGATTAAATGTATATGTTTGCATCAACTTGCAATTAAACATAAGATTATGAATATACTTGCCTCAGTCCTTTGCTCACAACAAATTCAATTTACTTGAGAGGGGAAAATTCTGTAAAATATACATATCCCAAAATAGATTTAGTACTTAGGTTAAAATATGAGAGAAAGTGCATATGTGATGTCCTTAAACTTTTAAGGTTTCCAAAACTGCTATAAAAACTGTTTAGGGTGAATACATAATTAAACATCATAAATAATTTTAAGAAAAATCATGTTTTATAGTTTTGAGGGCAGACTGCACGTCAGGGGGAAATCTGCTACGCCAGGGAATAATCATACATCGGGGGTTGACTGACCATCAGCGGGTAAACTACTCGTCAGGGGATATTTCGCCCGTCAGGGGATGGTTTCACCCGTCAGGGGATGGTTTCCCCACCATCAGGGTCTCCTTCTCTCGTCAGGGAAAAGTCATCAGGGGATGAATTCTCGACCGTCAGGGTATCTTTTACCCGTCAGGGGAAGATCTCTCGGTCATCAGGCGATGAGCATCGATCATTAGGGTATGTCTCTCGGCCATCAGGGGATAGCCGTCGACCATCAGGGTATGTTTTAGTAACCACAAAACTCATCAGGGACTATCATACTTGCCCGTCAGGGACTAACATACTTGCCCGTCAGGGACTAAACTTTAGCCTATCGGGTACTAAAGCTGACGTCATTGGAGACTAACTTCTCATCAGAGACTAACTCAAACCCATCGGAGACTAGGTTAAGGCCTGTCTCAGATACAGGGTCGTCTTCCTCGCACCTCCATGAGTGGTGCTCTCAACCATAACCACACTTAGGTCAAAACTCATCATTCTCTTAGTGATACGTAACATTTCCTATGGTCTGCAAACCATCCTAGACACGGTTTAGGGTTCAAACTCAGGTTAAAGAAAACTCAAGCATGGGGTTGCAACTGCTGACAAAAGAATGTTTGGTAGTTAAGAGCTTGTCTGCCAGGTGGTTGTCAACAATATTACACCCATCTTAGACAACTTTTGAAATAAATGTCATTAACTCCGGCGTTAAAATATGCATTGAGTCATACTTTTGGAAATAAATGAACAAGGTAATAAATGTGGTATGTAAGACCGAACAGAAGTATAAGAAATAAAGCAGGACTTTAATCAAATGCTCTTACCTCCTTGGCTGTAGAGGAAGAGTTAAAGCTCGAGTTGTTCTTCCAAAAAGGACAGTTGTCTTGAGAGTATGCTAGGGTTTCATGGTATACTATAGAGAAATTTATGAAGGTGGAACTAGGGTTATAATAACGTGATATTTATATATATATCACCTGGTGAGCAACAAAGGCCGTTGGATTAATTTGATATCAGCCGATGGCTGTGAAAGGAAAAGAAATGACTGGTGAGAAAAGAGAGTGGCTGCAACGGCTGCTAGTGTCCATCGGTCATTTTTCATAGCCCACTCTAGCGTAATGGTGGAGGTGATGTGCATTAAATGCTATTGTCCCTCAGCAGTCAGATTTTAAAACGGGTACTGTAGCTAAACCTGTTCACACCCAAAAGGGTCTTCCCGCGTGACACCCCCAAAACAATCTTGCAAACACTTGGGCTTACAAATACATTTAAAATATTTTGGACATCACATTGCCAGATAATTTTCATAAAATATAATTTTGTTATTTATACCCAATAATAATATAAACCTTCATGTAAAAGTAGACTAAAATAAATAAATCTCATATCAAAATTTATTGACATTTTTGGGTTCTCACAGATCCTGCCTTAGTCACCAGACTGACCAAGATGGAGTATAAGCTTGAAAAACTGCAGCAAACGATGACTAAGCTGATTGACTTCCTCCCTATCATGGCTGATGATATCAAAAAGGGGGAGAGAGGTCATGAAGCACAACAAGAACAAGCAGAACAAGACTTCCCAACATCTGCTGATCCTACTCCTGCTGATAAGATCCCTGCTGTTGCTCTTGTTGCTGTTCCAAGGAGAAAAAGACTTCCCAAGCATATCCCTGAGTCTGCTGTGCAAATTATTAATCCATCCCCGTACATGAGACTTCAGAAGGCCCTTGAAGAAGCTGATATCATTTCAATGAAGTCAGGGCCTGCTGAAAGTCTCAAGCTAATAGCAAGCATCAAGGAATCCGAATCAAGGATCAAGCAGTACAAGGTGGAAATGAAGCGACTCAGGGTACAAGAAATGCAGCTGGAGTATGACAGAAAGAAAGAAAGGATGCAGAGGAGGAAGGAAGAAAAGGAGGCAAGGAAAAGAGAGAAAGAGGCAGCAGAGGAAAAGCGAAGGCAAGACCTACTAAAGTTTGGTAAAGGCGAAGATCAGCAGAGTTTGGATGAACCTGCAAATGATGTATAATTTTATTTTTGTAATTTCATTTTATCTTGTATTTCTTGAACAATCTGAAATAAAATGAAATTCTTTTTGGTTCTTGCTGTGGTGATCAAAATAACTCGTTTTGACATCATCAATTAGGGGGAGATTATTGTTGCACCCCGGCTTATATAATCTTTGCTTAAATGTTTATTCATTATTTAGTATATAAGAATTGATGATGTAATATAGTCCTTGCTTAAATGTTGTAAAAGGACTTAGAAAAATATCCAACTTGTTATGTGGATATACTACTTAGTTAAGCAAGGAGTTTTGATCACCATTGAAGTCTGCTGAAAAAGGTTGCTGAAGATGCAAGAAATATTCTAAGTATAGTCCTGCTTAAAATGGAAATAAGCAAGGACCTTTATGCACTTAGAATATTCCAAGTATAGTCCTGCTTAGAATAGAAATAAGCAAGGACTTTAGTAAGCAAGATCCTTTGCTTATCAAAGTCAAGATTGTCAGAAAAGTTATCTTAACCCCTGCTTAGTCAACTTCTAGTAAACTCTTCTGAAGGGTACTAGAAGACAGAATAACGGCTAACTTTTTGAACTAAGCAAGGACTGCTGAAAAGGTACAAGTCACATCAAGGACAGTACACTCCAACGGATCTATTTCAAATTCCCAACGGATGGATTCTTTGGAGAAGTATAAATAGAAGTCATAAATTTCATTTATGAAAAACCAACTACCTCCAACTGAACAAAACTCTCTGACATCTTAAAGACTACAGCAAGACATCATAAAGCTTGAACAAGTGCAATCTATCTGCTCAACTAAGGAGCAATCTACTTGAAGATAACAAACAAGATTTTCTCAAATCTGCTTAGTGTCTGTGTGACAAAATTGGACTAAGTGTCCTCCTGCTAAGTTGGTCTAAGTGACCTATTGTAAATTGGACTAAGTGTCCTCCTGCTGATTGTTCTGTGTGAACAAAAGTTCTAGTGATAGCCTTCTCAAGTACAAGAGAAGAAGAGTGGAGTAGGATTATTCCGAACCACTATAAAAATTCTATCTCTACTCCTGCTTATCTTTTATATTGCTTACCTGCTTTGCTGTGCTTTGCTTTAGTCCTGCTGAACTCTTTCAGCAAAGACTTACTATCTTTGCTACTTCTAGCCATTAACCTTTGCTACAAAAACTAAGGGGTACTTTGCTTAAACAAATTCCGCTTCTAAATTGTTTGAAAACATAAGAAACTCTTTTATAATCAAGAAGTGTTTTAATTCAGTAAACTTTTCTAAGCAAGACTTAATTTTTGAAAAACACTATTCAACCCCCCCTTCTAGTATTTTTACCCTTTGGGACCTAGCAAAACAGATTCTCCAACCTCGAATACTTCCCAAATAAGAGGTTCTCCTGCTGATAGGCACACATTACCTACGGTGTTAGCCACTCCACACGCTGTTTCTGCCCCAGTTACCCTATCAAATGTTGCACCTGCAGTACCACCACCAGAAAACTCAGTACCTTTGCCTTTTCCAAATGGATTCTGTTATTACCTTCAACGTAGAATCCGTATGACACAATCAATGTTGGCAACACGTAATACCACTATGATGCGTCAGTCGATGGCTCATCAAAGAACTAGCAGACTGTTGGACCTTTGGAGGGTATCATTTTAGGATGTGTCCTTAGTTCTCATTGAGACCTTGACAGAAGTTGTGATCTCGGTTAGTCATTATTTTAGGCTGCATCAGCCCACTAGAGCAGATCGAGATCAGTTGATGTATAACCTTATAGAGAAGGTCGAAGAAGCGTGTCATTTTGCACGCAGAACAATGAGTGAACTTGATTCCCAACCCTTGTATTAGGCTTTAGTAGTAGTCAATGTTGTTATGTTTTTGTTTAATGTTGTAATGAGGAAGCTTTATTGTACAAATTTGCTATAATGTAACTTTTGTTACTTAATATATATATTTTGATGGTTTAATTTAGAATTCTTTCTTTCCTTTTTGTATACATGTTATTCTTTGAAGAGAAAGAAGGAACTTTTGATAGTAAGTTTATATTTTCCTTAATTTATAGGATGGCTCCAAGAGGAAAACCTCGAACTCATCAAGCTACCAACCAAGCTGACCAAGAGAACCCCAACCTGATTAACAACCTAGAAAAGGATAACCAGGAAAATCCTTTTGTCATGTTAGTAAATATGATTAAGGAAGCCTCCCAGAATAACAATAACCAAGTACTTCCACAAGTACAATCTAGGAGGGTGACATTTAAGGATTTCACCAATAGTTGTCCACCTACTTTTAATGGTGATGGAGGTCCCACTGCCGCTCAAATTTGGATTAAAGAAATAGAGAAAGCTTTTCGTATAGCGAGAGTAACTGATGATCTTAAGACGGAATATGCTACATATCTATTGAAAGAAGAAGCTAGTTATTGGTGGGAGAATACTGAACGATTAGAAATGACTAGGAGATTGGCAGTTAGGAATGAACAAGCAGATCCTGAAATTGAACAAATTGTCACCTGGTCCCAGTTTAAAGAATTTTTCTATAGCCAGTATTTTCCAACCAGTGCTGCAGATGAGCTAGAAAAATAATTTTTAGAGTTAAGACAAGGAAGCATGACTGTGGAAGAATACGAGAAGAAGTTTAATGAACTTCAAAGATATGCGCCACATTTGGTAGATACGGATAGAAGAAAATCTAGAAGGTTTGAGCATGGATTAAATCCATGGTTGCATGATAAGATTGTAATTCTATGTCTAAACAACTATGCTGAAGTGGTTCAAAGGTCAAAGGTAGCAGAGAAAAGTGGCAAGTTACTGTGGGAATTCAATTGGGAGAAACGCAGGGAAGGACAGAAGAAAAGAAGTTATTTTAGTCACAATCTTAATCAAAGGATGGGAGGACAAGGAAAACCACAAACCAATTCAGTTGTGATGAAACAAGGGGAAGGGAATAGGTATAATGATAATAGAAAAAGAAATTTCAGTGCGGATTTAAACGAGAACAAAAGGAGGATTGTTATTTGTGGTAAATATGGAAGGAGCCATGAAACTTCGTAGTGTTTAATAGGAACTTATTTGTGTTTCAAATGCCAACGATCTGGGCATACTGCCAGTAATTGTCCAAATCAGGCACCAATGGTTTCCCAACCAAGGTATCCTCCGCAATTTTATCAACCACAAGGAATTAGTCGTGCAGCTGGAACTACAAGGAGATGTTTTATTTGTGGTCGGGAAGGCCATATCTCCACTTCATGCCCTCAGAGAAAGAATCAAGGTAAACCCCCTTTAACAGGACCTAATATGGTAGCTAGCCGACCTCAAGCTAGGACTTACAATATGACTGCTCAGGACGCCCTAATGTCTGACAATGTGGTTTCAGGTACGATATTGGTTAATTCAATTGAAGTACATGCTTTATTTGATTCTGGTGCAACTAGATCTTTCATATCTGAAAGTCTTCTTAAGAATAGAAATTTTACTTCTGAATGTTTAGAAACACCTCTAGAAGTTATAGTAGCTAATCAAGAGGTGTACGTTGTCAAGAGTATACTACCTGATTGTAGTATAGGAATCAGAAAGCATGACTTCCCTGCAAATCTAATACCTTTTCCATTGGGATAGTTTGATCTAATACTAGACATGGATTGGCTACATAAACACCAAGCTAGTATAGATTGCAGGAAAAAGAAGGTTTTCCTAAGAACACCCTCAAATAGCAAAGTGACATTTTATGGAAGTAAGTCTACTAAACCCTCTCATCTTCTTACAGTATTATAAGCTAATAAAATTTTATGCAAGGGATGCGAAACATTTTTAGTTCATGTTTATGACAAGAAGGTAGAAGGATCAAATATTTCAGATATCCCGGTAGTAAAGGAATTTGAAGATGTATTTCCTGAAGAATTACCGGGTATACCCCCAGATAGACAAGTTGAATTTGGAATTGAGCTAGTACCAGGAACTGCTCCAATTTCTAAAGCTCCTTATAGGATGGCCCCTTCAGAATGAAAAGAGCTCATGATACAACTGCAAGAGTTGTTGGATCAAGGATTCATTAGGCCAAGTGTCTCACCCTGGGGAGCACCTATTTTATTTGTAAAGAAGAAAGATGGATCACTGAGGTTATGTATTGATTACCGAGAATTGAATAAGGTGACGGTGAAGAACCGATATCCTTTACCTAGGATTGATGATCTGTTCGACCAACTCAAGGGAGCAAAATACTTCTCAAAAATTGACTTGAGATCATCATCAATTAAAGATTAAGACTGAAGATGTCCCTAAGTCAGCTTTTAGAACCCGTTATGGTCATTATGAATTTGTGGTAATGCCTTTTGGACTCACCAATGCCCCAGCTGTTTTCATGGATTTGATGAACCGAGTTTTCAAACCATATTTGGATAAGTTCATCATTGTGTTCATATATGACATTCTCATATATTCTAAGATGAGAAAAGAACATGATAGACATTTAAGAATAACATTGGAGACATTGAGACGAGAAAAACTATATGCCAAATTTTCAAAGTGTGAATTTTGGTTAAGAGAGGTAAAATTTTTAGGACATATGATCAATGAATCTGGAATTTTGGCTGATCCCATCAAAATTGAAGCCATTATAAATTGGCCACAACCAAAGACACCTACTGAAGTGCAAAGTTTTCTAGGATTAGCGGGATACTATGTCGATTCGTTCAAGATTTTTCTAAGATAGCAGTTCCATTAACGAATCTGACAAGGAAAACAGAAAATTATGTTTGGACCCCAACTTGTGAGAAGAGTTTTCAAGAATTAAAGAAAAGGTTAACCACCGCCCCTGTACAAAGTTTACTTGATAACAAAAGAGATTTTGTGATCTATAGTGATGCCTCGATGAATGGATTAGGAGTTGTACTAATGCAGCATGGAAAAGTTATTGCCTATGCATCTCGGCAACTTAAGGATTGCGAAAAACGATACCCAACACATGACTTGGAATCGGCCACGATCGTTTTCGCATTAAAAATCTGGAGGCATTATTTGTATGGAGAGAAGTGTGAAATTTACACAAACCATAAGAGTTTAAAGTACATATTCACCCAAAAGGAACTGAACGCGAGGCAAAGACGGTGGTTGGAGCTAATTAAAGACTATGATTGCTCGATCAACTGTCATCCTGGCAAAGCAAATGTTGTGGCTGATGCTCTAAGTTGATGTGAAAGGTTGAATGTGATAACAATCTAAGAAGAAGTTAGGATGGATTTGGAGAGGTTACAATTAACTGTTATCACAACTCAACAAAAGAAAGAGTTAGAGCAAGAGGTTGGTGTAAAACCAAACTTACTAACTATAATCAAGGAAAGTCAAGAAGAGTATGTGGAAGATAGGGAAAAGTTGTTAAGGAGAGAAAATGGAAAATGTAGGATCCACGATGACAGATTGATGATATTTGAGAATAGAATCTGGAATCCGACAAAATTGGAATAAAAAAGAAATCTACTACAGGAAGCCCATAACTCTAAGTTTTTGATACATCCAGGTGGAACCAAGATGTATCAGGATTTGAAACAAAATTTTTGGTGGCCTAATATGAAGAAGGAAATAGCTGAATGGGTAAACACATATTTTACCTATCAACAAGTTAAAGCAGAAAATCAAAAGCCTAGTGGTTTGTTGCAATCTTTGGACATCCCAAAATGGAAGTGGGAGTATATCACAATGGATTTTGTGATTGGGTTGCCAGTAACTCAAAAGGGATTAAATACAATCTGGGTAGTAGTGGACAGATTGACTAAATCTGCGCATTTCCTACCTATTAAGGATACATATAAGATGGACCAATTGGTCAGATTGTATGTGAAGGAAATCCTTAGCCGTCATGGAGTGCCAATTTCAATTGTATCTGATCGTGATCCTCATTTTACGTCTAGGTTCTAGTGAAGTTTTCAAGAATATTTAGGAACAAGATTAGACATGAGTACTGCTTTCCACCCACAAATTGACGGGCAATCTAAAAGAACAATCCAAACCTTAGAAGATATGCTGAGAGCATGTTCTTTGGATTTTGGAGGACGATGGGATGAACATCTACCACTCGTCGAGTTTACTTATAATAATAGTTATCAGGCCAGCATAGGAATGACTCCATTTGAAGCTTTGTATGGAAGAAAGTGCAGAACACCATTATATTGGAATGAAGTTGGAGAAAGGAAGCTAGAAGGACCTGAAATAGTTCAACAAACTGAGAATGCAATCCAGAAAATCCGAGCTAAAATAAGAGCAGCTCAAGATCGACAAAAGCAATACGCAAACCAACACCGAAAAGATTAAGCACTAGAAGTAGGAGGTTATGTGTTGCTTAAGATCTCACCTTGGAAAGGTATATTGCGCTTCAGACGAAAAGGGAAATTAAGTCCTCGCTTTATTGGACCTTTTGAGGTACTTCGTCGTATTGGTGAAGTAGCTTATCAACTAGCATTACCTCCGCTCTAGGTCATGTTCATGATGTTTTCCATATCTCGATGTTATGACCTTATAGAGGAAATCATTCTGGCATTATTGACTACCAACCCATTGAGAAATAAAGAAATTGCATCTGTAAAAGTTTTATGGCGAAATCACAATGTTGAAGAAGCAACATGGGAACTAGAAGAAATGATGATGCAAAAGTACCCTCAACTATTTCACCAGTAAAGTTTCGAGGACGAAACTTATTGTAAGGAGGGGAGAATGTAACGACCCGAAAAATTTGCTTATCTATACATAATTTACTTATTCATATTTTATTTTATTTTTCCTCTATATATATTAACGTGTATAGTTAATATATGATGTTTTTGAATGTCTAAATATTTTTGGACCCATTAAAGGGGTTATTGTTGTTTGATTGTTGGTTGCAAGGATAAGCAATGATGTTTATGTTTGGTGACATCCGTAATTGTTTGAAGAAGCTTTGCGTCCAGACTGGTTAAATCTCATGAAGGACTTAAGAGCCTAAGTATGATGACATCATTGTGTACGTATGTTAATTTGATTAATAAGTTGCTTATGTGTCATCAAGTGGATTAAACGTATGTGCATGTAGGACAGTAGGCTTATTACGATTCTTAGCTGCTAAGAATCATGATGAGAAGCCATTTTTTTTCCGTCCAGTTTAACCAATCATTTTATTTCAAAGCTTAATCTCAGCCTACTATAAATACCTCATTCAGAGGAACATTTCAGTCTCTTTTCTAAAGATTTCCTTTTTCCAAAGTTTTTCTTTAAACCTACCATCTCCGTTTAATTTCAAGTTCTTTCTTTTGGACAATCACTTTCAAACAAGCTTTGATCTCTTTCGTCAACCCAAGAGGTAAGAATAATAAGTTCTCCTCTGTTTGTTTCTTTTTGTATGTCATCTGAGTGTATTAGCTGTGCATACCAAGTTTTCAAGGAGGAATAAAGCTTTGAAAGTAAGGCTGCGTTCTTCTGCATATTCATGTTCATGAGGCATCCTAGGTTGAGTTTGTTATTGTAAGATTTTCCATTGTAGCAGAGACAAGCTCTAATGTTAGTCTCTGATGAGATGTTTTTAGTCTCTGATGAGATGATTTTT
>CM025786.1:58819916-58838675 GCA_014636745.2 Centella asiatica
TTCCTTGCTTTGTTGTGCTTTGCTTTAGTCCTGCTGAACTTGTTCAGCAAAGACTTACTATCTTTGCTACTTCAATCCATTAACTTTTGATACAAAATCTAAGGGGTTCCTTGCTTAAAATAATTCCGCTGCTAAATTCTTTGAAAATCATAAGAAACCTTTTTATAAGCAAGAAGATTTTTAATTCAATAAAGTTTTCTAAGTAAGACTTAATTTTTGAAAAACACTATTCAACCCCCCTTTTAGTATTTTTACCCTTTGGGACCTAACAAGTGGTATCAGAGCTTGACACTCTTTGCTAAGCCCTACAGCTTGAGAGGATCCAAACTTAAAACTTTCTAATGGGTTTAAGAAGTGACTGTGGTGGCAAGCCCCCTATGTGTACCAGAGATAGATTTGCTAACTGGAAATTGAGAATACAGGTATACATGAATGCCATTGATGAGGAACTTTTTGAAGCAATAAAGGTTGGACCCTATATTCCAGAAAAGCTATCTGCTGATGATCCAAATAAGCTCATTCCTAAGCAGAGAAAGGAATGGACGGATGAAAAGAAGAAGTTGGTTGGATACAATAAAAAGGCAATGAACATTCTTTTCATGGCTCTTGAAGAGGAAATGTTCGAAAGTGTATCCAACTGCACCTCTGCTAAAGAGGTATGAGATGCCTTGCTAGTACTCAATGAAGGAACAATTGAGGTCAGAGAGAATAAGCAATCCTTGCTTATTCAACAATATGAAATGTTCAACATGCAGCAGGGGGAGAATCTCACTGCTATGTACAAGAGATTTACTGTCCTGCTTAACAATTTGCGTGCTCTAGGGAAGACCTATGACACAAAGGACATTAATCTTAAATTCATGAGATCCTTGCCAAGGCAGTGGGATCCTAAGACCACTGCTGTCAAAGAGTTGAGGAATTTACACACTACTGATCTCCAACAACTCTATGGAAACCTGCTGACTTATGAAATGGAGTTGGCTCAGAGAGAAGCTACATCTGAGCCGAGGAGGAAAGTTAGAATTGCTTTAAAGGCTGCTGAGTCTAAGCAACAAGTAGATTCTGACTCTGAATCTGCTGATAGTGATGTAGATATGGCTATGCTAGCCAGAAAATTCAGAAGGTTCATAAAGAAGGATAGAGGAACTTCAGAAGAAACACAAGCAGCAGTAAGAGAGAATCATCTAAAGATCTCTGCTATAATTGTAAAATGCCTGGTCACTATGCTGCTGACTGCCGAAGTTCAGCAAGAGAGGAAAAAAAATTCCTTACTAATGACAAGAACAAGGGAAAAGAATATTATAAGAAGAAATACCAACAGAAGAATAATTCAAACATCAAGGACAAGGGACTCATTGCTGAAAAGTCTTGGAGTGAAATTGAAAGCGACTCAGACTCCAGACCAGAAATTGCCAACCTTTGCTTAATGGCAAGGGAATCCGATCCCAGCAAGGAGGTTGACCTTACTGAGGTATTTGACTTTGACTCTCCTGACATCACTGAAGCTGAGTTGCGCTCCTTGCTTAAGGATGTTGCATCTTAGTGGCATAAATATAGAAGATTGCTGAGAGTTGCTTCAGTAGAGTCTGATCAACTCAGGAGCAAGAACTCTGAAATCTTGCTTACACTTGAAAAGGTGCAAGCAGAGAATTTGGAGTTACTTGCTGCTGATGATGAGAGGACCTTGCTTAGACAGCACCTCAGAGACTCTCAAGAGAGAGAGTCTAAGTTATCCTCCCAAGTTGAGGAACTAACCATTACAATCTCCACATGGAACAAATCAACTTCTAATGCATGTGCTTTGCTGAAAAGCCAAAGAAGCATGCTGGATAGAAGTGGAATTGGCTCCGGGACTTGCGAAGTCCTTGCTGAAGAGAGTGGAGAAAGTGATGCTGAGTCTATCAGCAGAACGATCTCTGTGCATTCAGCAGAGTGTAAAACTCCTAAAACCAAAGGTTATAGAAATGTTACCTTGCTAAAGAACAAATTCCCTGCTGACCGTAACTATAAGCAGGGACATGGTACTAAACAAACCAAGGGTGGAAAGTTTAGCAAGAACCATGTTCCTCCTGCTTATAATTACAACAATGCGAGGAATTTGAAATTTAGCAAAGATGATAGGAGCAAACACTGGAAACAACCTCAACCTAAGAGAAAAGGTAAGCAGCACACACATCACAACATGATGCATCAGAGATGCTATCGTTGCCATAGGATTGGCCACATAGTTTCTCTTTGCCTTGCTGACCTTTACTATACTGGTTGCTCTCAAAAACCAAAATTGAGACAAGTATGGGTCCCCAAGGGTACTAACCTTAATGGACCCAAGTCTTGCTGGGTACCAAAGTAATTGCTTATGTTTTGCAGGTTGTGAGGAAGGAACAAATTTGGTACTTGGACAGTGGATGTTCAAGACATATGATAGGAGATAAAGCCTTGCTCACCAATTTCAAAGAAAAGGATGGACCACAAGTGATCTTTGGAGATAATAGTGCTGGAAGGACTAAAGGATATGGTTTAGCAGGGAATGGATTAATATGCTTCAACAAGGTTGCATATGTGGAGGGTCTCAAGCACAACTTGCTTAGCATAAGCCAGTTGTGTGACAAAGGGCATAAGGTCACCTTCCTAGACAATCAATGTCAGGTAAGAGATCTTCAAACAAATTCTCTGAAGCTTTCTGGTTCAAGAAATGGGAATGTTTATGTAGTAGATTTGGCTAAGCTAAGTCCTGCTGAAACAACCTGCTTTCTTGCTAAAGCTTCAGCAGATGCTAGTTGGTTATGGCATAAGAGACTTTCACACTTAAACTCTACAAGCTAAGTTGGTTTGGTACTTGGACAGTGGTTATAGCTAAAGATCTTGTAAAAGGTTTGCCTAAATTTTCCTTTGAAAAAGAAAAACCTTGTAGAGCTTGTCAATTTGGTAAGCAAACAAAACAATCTTTCTTAAGCAAACCTAAAAAATCAAACTCTATGCCCCTCCAGCTATTACATCTTGATTTGTTTGGCCCTATAGCAAGTAGTCTTGGTGGAATGAAATATGCATTCACTATTGTGGATGATTCCACTAGATTTACATGGGCATTATTTCTTGCTCACAAGAATGATGCATTAGCAGAGTTTGAGAAATTCAGCAGACAAGTGCAAAATGAGAAAGAACTCAGAATCAAGTCAGTAAAAAGTGATCATGGAAGAGAATTCAACTTTGGAGGCTTTACTGAGTTCTGTGATGAGCAAGGAATTTCTCATAACTTCTCTGCACCAAGGACTCCACAACAAAATGGAATGGTCGAAAGAAAGAACAGAACCTTAGAAGAAGCTGGAAGAACAATGCTTGCTGATGCTAGAATTCCTGAGTACTTCTGGGCAGAAGCAGTGAACACTGCTTGCTATACTCAAAATCGATCAATCATTCATCCAACACTTGGCAAAACTCCATACGAGCTATGGAAGGGGAGAAAACCAAACATAAGCTACTTCAGAATCTTTGGGTTTCCCTGCTATGTTCACAACAATGGTAAGGAGTACTTGACTAAATTTCAAGCAAAATCTGACGAAGGAACCAAAGGAGAATCTTCAAGTCATAGAGACCAAGGAAGACCCTGCTGAAGTACCATCAGAAAGCACTGCTCCATTGGATAGCACCCCTGCTGAAGTAAAAGATGATGAACCCAACTTAGAGGAACTAAGACAGCAAGATATTCGATCAAATCTACCAAGAAGGATGAAATGGACCAAGTCTCACTCAGAAGACTTGATAATTGGAAATCCTACAAGCCCAGTAAAGACCAGAATATCTGCTCAAAATGAAAATAGTTTTCTAAGCTTCCTTTCTCAAATGGAACCTAAGAAAATTGAGGATGCTCTTGCTGATGCTGATTGGGTTCTTGCTATGCAAGAAGAGCTTAACCAATTCAGCAGGAACAAAGTTTGGAATCTTGTTCCCAGGCCAAGAAATCATGCTGTAATTGGCACCAAGTGGGTATTCCGAAACAAAATGGATGAAGATGGGATCATCACAAGAAACAAGGCAAGACTTGTGGCTAAGGGCTACTCTCAGGAGTAAGGAATCGACTATGATGAAACCTTTGCTCCAGTAGCAAGGCTTGAAGCCATAAGGATCTTTCTTGCTTATGCTGCTTATCAAGACTTCAAGGTGTTTCAGATGGATGTCAAGAGTGCTTTTCTAAATGGAGAACTTCAGGAGGAAGTCTATGTGGAGCAACCTCCAGGCTTTGCTGATCATGCCAATCCCCACCATGTTTATAAGCTTGATAAAGCTTTGTATGGTCTTAAGCAAGCCCCACGTGCATGGTATGATACTCTATCTTCCTTTTTAATTGGCGAAGGTTTCAGTAGAGGTAAAGTAGACACCACACTCTTCATTAGAAAGCATAAAGATAAAACTTTGCTAGTACAAATCTATGTAGACGATATAATTTTTGGTTCTATTGATGAAAAACTTTGTGCGAGATTTGCTAAGCTTATGCAGAGTAAATTTGAGATGAGCATGATGGGAGAGCTGAACTTTTTCCTTGGACTTCAAATTAAGCAAAGAGGTGATGGAATTTTTATCAATCAATTGAAGTACACCAAAGACCTGCTTAAGAAGTTTGGGTTAGAGTCAGCAAGTCCTATGAAAACTCCTATGTCATCAGCAACAAAGTTAGATAAAGATGAGCAAGGTAAATCCGTAGACATAACGAGCTATCGAGGTATGATCGGATCCTTGCTATACTTAACTGCTAGTAGACCAGATATTATGTTTGCTACATGTATTTGTGCACGTTTTCAAGCTAACCCCAAGGAATCACATTTAGCTTCTGTTAAGAGAATTTTCAGATATCTCAAGGGAACTCCCAACTTAGGAATATGGTATCCAAAAGATTCAAATTTCAACCTTGCTGGATATTCCGATGCGGACTTTGCTGGGTGTAAAATAGATAGGAAAAGCACAAGTGGAACATGCCAATTTCTTGGAGGAAGACTTGTTTCGTGGTTCAGCAAGAAGCAAAACTCAGTGTCAACATCCACTGCTGAAGCTGAGTATATATCAGTAGGAAGCTGTGTTGCTCAAATTCTGTGGATGAAAAACCAACTTGCTGACTACGTGTTTGATTTCAAGTCTATTCCTATATTCTGTGATAATACTAGTGCTGTTGCCATTGCTTATAATCCTGTTTTACATTCTAGAACTAAACATATATATATAAGGCATCATTTCATTAGAGATCATGTTCAGCAAAGTACCATAGAGATAAACTATATTCCTACTGAAAATCAATTAGCAGATGTTTTTATAAAACCCTTGGTTGAAAATCGTTTTAACAAGTTGATAAGTGAATTAGGCATGTTAAATTGTAAATAGGCATTTTGCTACTAACATATTGTTTGCTTAAGCAAGGACCTTAGTTCTTAGCAAGATAATTTCAGGAGGAAAAGCACTGCTGATGTCTCAGCAGACCTTCCGATCCTTACTGATGACGTGTCAAACGTTGCTGAACGAAGACCTGCTGATCAAGTCCTTGCTGATCCAGTCCTTGCTGATCAAGTCCAAATGCTGCTGAAATTTCCACATCATCCCTGCTGGAAATTTTGAAAAAGGGGGAGACGTCCATAGAAAATGGAGTTTCAAAAACTATGTACATCCTTGCTGGAACAGAAAAATTGCTGCTGAAAGTATCCCTGCTGATCAAAGGCTGATGGAAAATCTACAATCCTGCTGTGAAAATTTTGAAAAAGGGGGAGACGTCCGGAGAAAACTGCTGTTTCATAAACTATGTTAGTCCTTGCTGTCTCCTTGAGCAAAGGACATTCCTGCTGTAACACTCAAAAACAGCAAGGATACTATTCTTGCTGATTCCAGCCCTACCCTTTCACATCAGCAAAGATGTACTACAACAAGTCTGATCCTATCCACATTTACCGCCGGAAAAGTAGGTCATCATATCAAGCCGTATTTTTTCTCTCACCTCATTAAATGTCACTCTGATCCATGATCTTTTTACGGCTACTGTCCTTTTGGTAATTAATTCTCACTACTACCCATATTTTTCTCTCACTAACTCTTCACCTTCTCAAAGCAGTTACCATTCTCTAAACCCTTCAACTTCCTTCACCTCCTATATAAACTCATTTTTAACCCTTCTCAAATTTACCGAAACCACAGCTCTGATCTCTCTCTCTATATTCATTCTAGTCCCTGCTGAAAACTTCCGTAACCTACCTCCGACTACTTTTTCCGACCACTATCAGCAGACATGGCCAACTGGTTAGACAAACTTGAATCTAAGTCCATCATCGACTTAGATTCCTTTGCTGGGATTCAAGATGCTGAAATAACTGAAGTTATATCCCTGCTGAGGAACAGTGGGATACATTATGTGATCTCTGTTGATACTCCCATATATGGGGAAGTGATCAGGGAATTCTGCTCCTCCATGCAAGTCCGTGACCACAGCATAATTGGACGTACAAGTGGTCAGCTGATCCTCATTACTCCAGCAAGCATCGCTCGAGTACTACAGATGCCAAATGTAGGTCTGCTGACTCCACCTACTGTATCCGCTGCTGTCCTTGCTGATCTTGGATACGTTAAAAGTCACTCCAGCAAGAAGAGAAAGGATTTCCTAAGGAAATGGGACTTCCTCATGGACATACTTTACAAGACCTTGCTGTGTAAGTTCACCTCTCAAGACGAAGCATCAGCAAGGGTTATATCATTGGTATCTTTGCTGAAGAATGTGGAGCCAATCAACTGGGCTCAAATCTTCTTTGAAGTCCTTGCTGAATCCTTCTCCAACAAGAGGAAGACGAAGATTCGTCATGGACGAACTATGTCCCTGCTGCTCAAGGGACTACTTGGAGAACACTTCCCAGCAGGGACCTAGGCAAAGAAGCTTATATACAGCAAGGTGATCAATCCATCCCTGCTGAAAAATTATGGGCGCAACCCTGCTGCCCTGGCCAAAGCAGCTGCAGCAAGGAGAGCAAGGGGACCAGCAGAGGGTCAAACATCAACCCTGAATGCCAGAAGTGATGAACGCATTCCTGCTGGTCAATCAAGCAAGAAGAGGAGAGCAGCAGGTCAAATTCAGAGGCCTAAAAAGAAGTCCAAGGCAACGCCTGCTGAATTTGACCTCTCAACATTGACCGAGGAGGAGAGGGAAATCTACGAATTTTACATGGAATTATATGATGAAGATTTGGCTGCTGAAGCCATTGCTGCTGGAGGATCCGATGTGGAACCTCCCTCTGAAAAAGACATCCCCACAGCAGTCCCTCTCACTCCGGAATCAGCAGGGGATGAAATATTTGAAGAAATGACAACTACATCCCTGCTGACTTATCTCCCATCCCTACTGACGAACAGCAAAGATCATCCTCTGAGATCTTCAGAGAGATTGACGAAATAACGGAGGTGGCGACTCCTACTGAACCTATCCCTGCTGACTCTACAGCAAAGGAGCCTGCCACTCCTACTGAAATTCTGGAGTTCACAGAAACCGAGTTTGTTGACACTCCAGACTCTGTAAATGGACCTGCTGAAGTGGAGATTGCTATCCATGCTGCAAATAAAACCACCACATCCATACTACACTGGAGAAATAGATAGATCAGCAGTGTCCCCAGTGGAGCAATCAGCAGAGACGGTTGCCAAACCCTCTGCTGCTCAAAGACTTGTCCTCCCTGGCTTCACCATCCGGTCTCCTGCTGACCCGACCCTTCCTTCAAGAAGAAAACATGCTGTTGTCAAGGGCAAAGGGAAGGGAAAGCAAATTCAAGCATCCAGCAGTGATAGTGACAGTGACTCTGATGATGTTCCTGCTGAACGAACAAAGGAAAAAAAATCAGAGGAACTCATCAGGTCCTTGCTGATCGAAGACGCTCTTGCTGCCGGCTTGGATCCCGATGAGTACCTTGCTGAGAACTTTCAAGAAGGACCCAACAATCAATCTCCAGCAAGGATACTATCTGAGGGGGAGCCCACTCCTGCTGAGTCATCTGCTGAGATGCTAGCCATTGAGGGGGAGGACAAGGACACTCCTGCTGACGAGGCACTTTCTGAAGAACCTGCTGGATCCGACCCACAACCAGCTATCAGCAAGGACTCTCCTACTTCCCAAAAGCTTGCTAAACTTGAGGCTCAACTAGCACAAGTCTTAGCAAGGCTTCCTGCTGAGAGCACTCCTGCTGCTGATACCCCTGCTGATCCTGCCTTAGCCTCCAGATTATCGAAGATGGAGCAAAAGCTTGAAAAGCTACAGCAAACACTCAATAAGCTGATTGACTTTCTCCCCATAATGGCTAATGATATCAAAAAGGGGGAGAGAGGTCATGAAGCACAGCAAGAACAAGCCGAACAAATCATCCCTGCTGATCCTACTCCTGCTGATAGGATCCCTGCTACTACTCCAGTTGCTGTACCAAGAAGAAAAAGACTTCCCAAGCATATCCCTGAGTCTGCTGTGCAAATCATGAATCCATCCCCGTACATGAGACTTCAGAAGGCCCTTGAAGAAGCTGATGTCATTTCAATGAAGTCAGGGCCTGCTGAAAATCTCAAGCTTATAGCAAGCATCAAAGAATCAGAATCAAGAATTAAGCAGTACGAGGTGGAAATGAAGAGACTCAGGGTACAAGAAATGCAGCTGGAGTATGACAGAAAGAAGGAAAGGATGCAGAGGAGGAAAGAAGAGAAGGAGGCAAGGAAAAGAGAGAAAGAGGCAGCAGAGGAGAAGCGAAGGCAAGACTTGCTAAAGTTTGGTGAGGGTGAAAACCAGCAGGGATCAGATGAACCTGCTGATGTATAATTTCTTTTGTTGTGTAATTTCATTTTAACTTGTAATTCTTGAACATTTTTGAAATAAAATGAAATTCTTTTTGGTTCTTGCTGTGGTGATCAAAATAACTCGTTTTGACATCATCAATTAGGGGGAGATTGTTGTTGCACCCCTGCTTATATTATCTTTGCTTAAACTTTCATTATGTGTTTAATATATAAGAATTGATGATGTAATATAGTCCTTGCTTAGACAATGTAAAAGGACTTAGAAAAATATCCAACATGTTAGGTGGATATAATTTGTAGTTAAGGAAGGACTCCATTGAAGTCTACTGATAAGCTTGCTATGAAGGATTCTGAAGACGAAGATTTTTCCAAGTATAGTCCTGCTTAGAATGGAAATAAGCAAGGACTTTAGTAAGCAAGATCCTTTGCTTATCAAAGTGAATATTGTCAGAGAAGCTATCTTATTCCCTGCTTAGTCAACTTCTAGGAATCTCTTCTGAAGGGCACTAGAAGACAGAAAAACGGCTAACTTTTTGAACTAAGCAAGGACTGCTTAAAAGGTACAAGTCACATCAAGGATAGTACACTCCAACGGATTTATTTCAAATTTCCAACGGATAGATTCTTTGGAGGAGTATAAATAGAAGTCATAAATTTCATTTATGACTAATCAATGAACCAACTACCTCCTGAAAAAAACTCTCTGACATCTTAAAGACTACAGCAAGACATCGTAAAGCTTGAACAAGTGCTATCTATCTACTCAACCAAGGAGCCTTCTACTTGAAGATAGCAAGCAAGATTTTCTGAAATCTTCTTAGTGTCTGTGTGACAATTGGACTAAGTGTCCTGCTAAAGTGGTCTAAGTGACCCATTGTCAATTGGACTAAGTGTCCTCTTGCTAATTGTTCTGTGTGAACAAATTATAGTGATAGCCTTCTGAAGTAAAAGAAAAGAAGAGTGGAGTAGGATTATTCCGAACCACTATAAAAATTCTCTTTTCTCCTGCTTATCTTTTATATTGCTTCTTTGCTTTGCTGTGCTTTGCTTTAGTCCTGCTGAACTTGTTCAGCAAAGACTTACTATCTTTGCTACTTCAAGCCATTAACTTTTGATACAAAATCTAAGGGGTTCCTTGCTTAAAATAATTCCGCTGCTAAATTCTTTGAAAATCATAAGAAACCTTTTTATAAGCAAGAAAATTTTTAATTCAGTAAAGTTTTCTAAGTAAGACTTAATTTTTGAAAAACACTATTCAACCCCCCTTCTAGTATTTTTACCCTTTGGGACCTAACAATGTAAATGAATGATGTTAATGCCTATGCATGATGATGATCTCTTTTATGATTAAGTAACGTACGATCATTGAATCTGATATGCGTGAAAAAAAATGTTGATGTTTGAACTATGTGTTATTGGATGTTTGCTAGTTGTTTTAAGTTCCTAGCACACCAAATGATGATAAAGATGATGTTTGGGTGTTGCAAGTCATGGACTTGTATGCACACCCAAGTAACTTCTGTATGGATATATAGTTTCGCTTGTGATGATCACTGTCTTTTAATTGTTGAGCACACCAATATGTGTTGTTGGCAGTCGCTGCTGTTAATTGTTCAGCACGTCAAGGCTATTCAAAATTGAGAAAATGTTTACAAGAAGATATATCCATATGGAAAGTTAAGGGGTTGTTGAATACTTTCGCCTGGTATTCTCGCCAATGATGATAAAGAATGATAGACCGAGGCAAGGCATCGGTAATGAGATTTCTTTCCGCAGACCATATGCTTTCTATGAAGGACTACATATGTCAAATGATGAATCAAACGACCAGGCTGACCAGCTGGGATGAAATTTGATTATGTAAGGCAGTCAGATAATGATCAGTCTGGTCAGGTGATACATTATCTGATGAGTAAAGGGCGAATCTTGATTTATTGAGAGAGGGTCAACCCCTTGATATCACTCGAGAACCCTAAATGATACATGTTGATTGATTTTTCAGGAGGTGTTGGCATTGCTTCGCCCAACCTCAATGAATACTAAAGCTTTTGAATTATCTTTTCCTCTAGCTTATGAATATATATTTGCTGAGCGTAAACGCTCATGTGGAATGCTATGAATGTTTTTCAGGTTATATTGTGAAGGCTGAGTCCTCTAAGAGAGGGAAGGAGATAATTGCTTAAGTATGTTTAAGTTGTAAGGCCATATGAGCCATCTAAAGTTTTGTTTTCGCTGCAGCTTGTTTATTTTCAAGCTTTGAGGTTTTGTAAGATGATGTGGACCTTAAGATTTTTAATGATGTATTTGGGAATATATTTCCCACAGGTATGTTGTTAATGCTTGGCTGTGTTATTTGTTTTGTTGTTGTGATGTTGTGTTGTAGTTTTCTGGTGCAGCTCGGGGTTCCAGTCTGGGGATCTCGGGGATTGTCACCCAAATCGCTGACAGTGTCCGGGGCCCGACTTGGGGGATTTTCGGGGGCGCCACAGTTGGTATCAAAGCAACGGCAGCCAAGCACTAGCTATGAGACCTGTTCTCTGTTGGAAAATAGAAATTGGGATTTAGTAAAGTAAGGAAATGACTGAAAGGATAAGGAGAGCTGAATAAGAAATAGATGTCTAAGTTGAGTCTCGATTGTTTATAGGTTATTAGATAAGATATAAGGTTATAAGATAGATCAATTAATGCTGAATTTATTGTATTTTCTGCTGCAGTAGTATTATGTATGCTAGATCTTTATTATAAATGTTAAGTTGACATTGATTTAAGCTATGTTTCCTTTATAGATGAATCCACCTACTCCCGGACATGTAGATAAGGGCAAGGCACCTATGATTAAAAGTTCAGAGCAGGAGTATATCCCTAGTAGTAATGTTGCTCGACCTTTCAAGCCTGGTAAACACCATCTGTTGGATGCCAACCGAGGGAGGGTAGGTGCATGTTGGCGAGTGACTCCTCGCAAAAGAGTGAATAAACCAACTCAGGTTTTTCATTTTAAAATACCTAGAGGTTCTAATAAACATGTTAAGGAGTCTGCAAAACCTGAGGGAACTAAGCAAAACCCAACCAACCCATTTGAGGGGTCAAGTTTCTCAGTTCACATAAAGAATTCTTCCTCACCCCATGATCAAATAGATTCTCCAACCTTGGATACTTCCCAAATAAGAGGTTCCCCTACTGATAGGCACACATTACCTACGGTGTTAGCCACTCCACACGCTGTTTCTACCCCAGTTACCCTATCAAATGTTGCACCTGCAGTACCACCACCAGAAAACTCAGTACCTTTGCCTTTTCCAAATGGATTCTGTTATTACCTTCAACGTAGAATCCGTATGACATAATCAGAGTTGGCAACACGTAATACCACTATGATACGTCAGTCGATGGCTCATCAAAGAACTAGCAGACTGTTGGACCTTTAGAGGGTATCATTTCAGGATGTGTCCTTAGTTCTCACTGAGACCTTGACAGAAGTTGTGATCTCGGTTAGTCATTATTTTAGGCTGCACCAGCCCACTACACCAGATCGAGATCAGTTGATGTATAACCTTATAGAGAAGGTCGGAGGAGCATGTCGTTTTGCACGCAAAACAATGAGTGAACTTGATTCCCAACCCTTGTATTAGGCTTTAGTAGTAGTCAATGTTGTTATGTTTTTGTTTAATGTTGTAATGAGGAAGCTTTATTGTACAAATTTTTCCCCGACGAGAGAATCATTTTTTGCGTATGACACCACACAGGGGAGGAGTGTAAGGACTCTGGAGGAGGCCCCCATTCCAAAAGTATGGAAGAATCCCTAGATAAAGAAGTGGAACATGCCCCCCGACTACCTCAAGCCCAAGCCTAGGTCACATCATAATGAGCTTTTAGAGGTGGACTTGGCAGATGATGGAGAAGAACCAAAGTCGATTTGCATCAACAAATAATTGTCACTTGAGAAGAAAGAAGATCTTGTGAATCTCATGAAGGGGTATAGAGAAGTCTTTTCATGGACATATGAAGAAATGCTTGACATCGATCGAGAGATAGTTGAGCACAACTTGAATATAAATCCCGAAGTAAAGCTTATCAGGCAAGCTCCAAGGATGTACATCCCTGAAGTGGAGACATAAATCAAAGAGGAGGTGACAAACTTGCTTACCGTAGAATTTATTAAGCCTATCCATGTTTTCCCAGTGAGATGCCGAGAACTTGTAGAAGGGGGGTTGAATACAAGTTCTTTAAAATCTTTTCAAATTACTTGAACTTTAAGAAATTAACTTTTCTTGCGGAATATAAAGAACAAGAACATGAATCAATTTATAAACAATTGCTTTATTGATTTACAATTGAATACAAATCCTAACAATTACAATAATGTAATCGTCAGCTTCTTTTCTATTCTGTATAGGAAAAGATACAAAACTATGAAAAACCTATACAGCTTCAAAGTTACAATTCTCTGTAAACCTAATTACAGCTTCTCTAACAACTGAATTACTATTGACTCAGTTCCTATTCTGAACAAAATTCAGCTTCCTTATTCGAATCAAATACAATCTTTCCTTTTTGATAGGAACAGATTTCTGGCTAGTTTCCTTATCAGCTACGTCTTCAATAATATCTTTCTTTACGTGGAAGACATTCTTTTTTAATTCGAACTCTGTATCTTTCAAGAAATAAATCACGATTAGTCCCTGATGCTTCATCTTTAGTCTCTGGTGACGTCATTACTAGTCTCCAGTGCAATTAGTCCCTGATGACGTCAGCTTGTATAGTCTCCGATAGAATTATTTAGTCTCTGACGCGTTAAGGCTCAGTCTCTGATGACGTCAGCTTAGTCTCTGATGCTTTTAACTTTAGTCTCCGATGACGTAAGCTTTAGTCTCTGACTCCTTTAGACTTAATCTCTGATGACTTAAGTCTTAGCCTCCGATAGGCAAAACTAGTCTCCGACAGATAAAATCTTTTTAGTCCCTGACCAATTTTCCTAGTCTCCGATAAGCCTTTTTGCAAACTCTAACAGATCAAATACACATCTTGACTTTCTGAAGCTTCGATACACCATTCCAGCAGTTACTTACAAATAAGAAATATTTATATCCCTTTACAAATAACGAATGAATTAGAAACAAAGAGATAACTGCTAGCTACAAAACTTCAGTGTTACTAACTAACACTTTCTATACATTTGTATTCTAAGTAATCTAAAGACAATCATCATCAAATGTTTTAAAACCTAACAATCTCCCCCTAATTATGAATATCATAATGATAAGCATAATTTCAAGGTTGATGATGATGTCCAAACTCAACATTACAATTACTTAGAAAAAGAATAAAGAATTTCTATCTACAAATGTATTCTGAACTAAGATCTTTGATCTGTTGTTCAGCTTCCACCAAGACTTAGGTTTAAATCCTATAAGTCTGGCTTCAAAAATAAAAAAATTACAGCTTATTTTTAACAAACAACTCCAACACAACAAGTTTACCTTATTTTTTCTTTAACAACTCTAGCCTTTCTTTTCTGTTTTTCCTTAGCAACTTGAGTCTATCTCTCAACAGCTTTTTCAGCACCAACTCAATTTCTTCTGTAGCATCCTTGAGCAAACTGATAAATCCTTCAATATGTCGCTCACTGACACTAGTAATATCTCTGTTGTAATCAAAGAAGACTTTCTCCCCATGAAAAGTCTCATACCATAATCCTAGAGGTTTATGATTAGCTTCCGGTACAGTATCCACCTTATGCTTCACCTTCATCTTCATCACCTTTTGAATTTGGCTTCGAAGTTTCATGTTGAAATCAGAAGTCTCAAGCACAACAGTCAGCAACCACTCCAGGTCTTCTTTCTTTTGTCCCTCCAAGGCTGGCTTTTCAAACTTCAGAGATTCCCTAACTTTCAAGAAAACATGGAGAATTTCTTTGTTATTTGTACCCTTTACCAGATTTATCTTCTCTGTGGTCTTCTTAAGGGCCTTGATGATTTCTTCTGTACTTTCCATTTCAACCTTGTAAGACTTCTTTGATGAAATTGTTTGTGGCTTTGTTGGTCCACTCACAGCCACCAAAGCAATCTCAGTTAACCTTGGAGGATCTTGAGAGGTAGGCTTTTCAATAGTTGCCTTGGTTACAGGTTTCTTTGCAGATTCCTGAACCAAGGGTTTCCTTCTTGATTTCTTTTCAACCTCTTCCATCTCTTTATTTTTCTTTTTGGTTATGGCTGCTTTATGTGCACTTGATTTCCTTGTAAAGCTTTTTTTCTTCTTTGACTCCTCCTCCTCCCTTGCTGCTGCCATATCCTCCTCCTCTTGAAGTTTCTGAGCTAATAGTGCATCAGATTGTATTAGCTTTTGTTCTTGAGGATAAACTAACTTCACTTTCCCATCCACTATCAGTTCAACTGGAGTGGGAAAGTGAGCAGTCTTCATAGCATCCCCCATCAGCTTAGGCTGTCGTGGTTGAGTAGATTTTGATTTCTTTGGCTCCTCAACCAAAACACCCTTGCCTTTATCTTTCATTGTTGGGGCTTGTGCAATGGAAGGAGGAGATGCTGTTGTTGCTGTTGTTGCTGTTGTTGTTGTTGCTGTTGTTGTTGTTGTAGCTGTTGTAGCTGCTGCAAGATCAGCATGTTTCTTTAAGATCCTGTCCATCATTGCTTGCATTTCTACATCAAGGACAGGACCAGACTTGTGCTTTTGTACAGGAACATCGGATGGACCACTCTCCCCCTTTTTGGCATCAGCATCTTTGGATTGAGAGGAGGTGACCAGATTTGGAATTGTCTGCATCAGTAGCTGCTCCATTCTGTCTTGCTTTTGGATCAGGAGTTGGATGTTTGCATCAAGGGCTTGAAGTCGACTGCAATTCTTGGACTTGTCTATGATAAGTGTATCAATGGCAGTAATTGTCCTCCTTGGCAGGTGTCCTTCATAGCACCTTCTAATTTTTTCAGTCTCCAACTCCATCCTTTCCTCAATTTTCGTCACTGCACCATTGATGCCAGTAACCAAGAAGTGGTGAAACTTTGTGTGTTTCTTATCCACCTTGGTTACTTCTTCCATTATGTCTTGAATTGATGGTGCAGATGTAGTTGACCCTATATTGGTCATATAGTCCTGCCTTAATTGGGCAGCTGCATCCTCCAGAGTGTTGGCATAAGAGGCATCAAGCCATTCATCAACATTATGCTCTGGAGCTTCTTCAGGCATAGGTTCATTTGCAAGCCTTGTCTTTAATGCAGAGATATGATCTTGAGACTGTTGTAGACCATAAGGAGTTTCAAAATCTGCATTTGACATCTCAGAGATAATATGTAATGTTGCATCCCCTGTGCTTGGACTTTTCTCTGATTCTTCTGTTTGGATATTGATGGAGGGAGCAAAAGAAACCAGAGCTTCTTGTGAGCTTGTTTCAACAGGTTGTAAAAATATACCTGCTGTTCTCTCTGTTCTTTTGTTCAAGGATCTCATCCTTGCTCACACCCTCTCCTTTTGCTTGGGGTTGGGCACCCAGCTTCTCTTTCTCTCCTTTTTCCAAGCTATCTAAAGCTTGACTCTCTTGTATATGTATGGTCTCTCCTTTTTCCAGGGCAGGAGCCTGGCTCTCACTAATTATTCTCACAACCTCACTCATATGGATGGTGTCACTCTGTCCTACAAAAGTGGGGGTTTGAGAAGTGCTTGTGACAGCATGGATAGGGGGTTCCCTTTGTTTATCTTGGGGCTAGGGATCTATCCATGGAATCTGTTTAAGAGCTTGTCTCGATTATTGGCTCCTCTTGGGAAAAATCAAGAGAATCAATCAGATGTATATCAAAAGAATCAAGAGTGGGAGAAAAAGGAGAAGGATGTACAGTTTGGAGTGTTGGCGGTTCCTCAGACATTGAAAATTGAGGAACATCAAAGGATGACGCTGTGTGTGCACTCCTTGTGTCACTCTTTTCTTTTATTTTCTCTCTTTGGGTTTCCTCTTGTTGGTGAACAAGAGGTTGTGCAGACTCTGTACAGTATGTTCTTGGTTGGGAACTTTCTTCAATGTCAACATCCTTTTGGGAGGATGGTGACAGTTCACTATTTTTCCTTATAACCTCCAATGTTTTTTGAGAAGCACTGGATTGCTGTGGGCTTTTGGTTATAACTCTCTTCTTTCTCTGAAGTGAAACTCCAGCTTCTTGTTCTCCCTCATCCTCACTTGCTCCCTCAATGATTTTTCTTTTAATTGGGAGTTTTGTGATTGTCTTTGGTTTTACAACCACAATCTGTTGAGAGACTGTGAAGGGGGCTATAAACAATTGATGTGAAGTGGTTGGAGGATTAACGGGGTTTTGGCTTTCAATATCCTCAAAAAATTGCAAAGAATAAAGATTTGGAAGCCTGTCAATGAGAATAGATCTCATGACAGGAGGAAAAAATAAAGGAACTATTACCTTTGCAGATTTATGCTTCACATCTGTAAATATTCTTTTACTCTGCAAAACAGTTGGTAAAACTTGCATTCCAGTAATATCAAGGTTAGGAATTAGATAATTAGCAATCATCATCAAAAACCTAGAATAATAAAGTTTATTTTTACTGGTTTTAAGTTTTATCAAAAGATTTTGCAGAATTAAAAGCCCAATGTTTAGATGTCTATCATACAACACACTAAAAGCAATTTGTTGTGTGAGTGTAGTGATAGCATCATAGCCACTGCATTTTGAAGTAAAAGCTTTAGTTATTGTGTCAAAGAGCAGTGACCACTCTTGCCTTAGGTGGGGTCGTGTTATAGACCCAATAGAAGTAATTTCTGCAAAATAATGTAAATTTTTAAACATAGAAACAATTTCTTCATCAGAAGCAAGTGAGTCAAAGTTTTCATAAATTGGCAAGTGTAAAGCATTATTAACTATGGTATGATCTATATTATAAACAGAGTTTGCATACCTGAAACTTACCACAGGGGAGGCAATTTTCTCACCCTGGATGGTAGCAGTGGACAAAACAGCCGTGATAACCTCAGCGGCTTGGATGGGGGCTTCGTAAATGGCATACGAAAGACTGGAGTGTTGAAGGAAATCCACAAAGGGGTGGTACTGGGCTTCAAAGACATGCTTATCAGCCACCCCTGCATGGTTTGTCTTGATGATATCAAAGTCTCCAAACTTGAACAGAACAGTTTTAGCGGCCATTTTCAGAGATCTGTAAACTTTAGAAGAAAACTTGAAAAAGGGTTAAATTGTAGAGTATTTGCAAAGAGAAATTAATTTCAGAGCTTAAGTGTTTGTAATTGCGAAGATGTTTGAATTTTGTTTTATCAAATTGTTTGAAACGTTTGCAATTCTTAAAGGTAGTGAACCATTTTTGATCGTGGGAGAGATAACTACCATATTACCCTCGATCAGAGATTGCCCTAATCTCTGATAAGTTCACTTGTAAGAGACTAAAAGAAGATTAGTCTCTGATAGTGTTGACTATCGGGGACTAATGTAGTCTCAGATAGTATTAACTATCGGGGACTAGTTAGTCTCTGATAGTATTGACTATCGGGGACTAAGGTAGTCTCGGATAGTGTTAACTATCGGGGACTAAGGTAGTCTCTGATAGTGTTAACCATCGGGGACTAAGGTAGTCTCTGATAGAATTGACTATCGGGGACTAAGGTAGTCTCTGATAGTAATAACTATCGGGGACTAAGGTAGTCTCTGATAGTATTGACTATCGGGGACTAAGGTAGTCTCTGATAGTATTAACTATCGGGGACTAAGGTAGTCTCTGATAGTATTGACTATCGGGGACTAGTTAGTCTCCGATAGTTCAATTTTTAATTTAGTCGGGGACTAATTAAAAACAACTATCAGGGACTAAAATAGTCTCTTACTCACTCTAGCTCATATTATTCAATAATCAATCATTTGATTATTCATTTTATCAAGTTTTTCCAGAAATAAAAATATATCTCCTAAAATTCTGTTTTAATAAAATAAAACAGCTTCTTTCCAG
>CM025786.1:58841267-58854728 GCA_014636745.2 Centella asiatica
CCCCCCCCCCCCCCCCCCCCCCCCAGCAGTGAAGTATTTTAAAAAGAAGATGGGTACTGTAGCTACCCGCGAAACACTCTTTTAAGGGTAGAACAACTCATAACCTCATGAGCTTTACAAAATTAAAAAAAAATCTTTTGGACATCACATTGCAGATAAATTTTTCATAAAAAAAAATATAATTTCAATATTCACAACTTATAAGAAAATAATTTTCATGAAGAAAATAAGCTAAAATAATTAAATTTCATAACGAAATTTATTTACAAATCTGGGTCTTCACATATAGCATTAACAATTGGTATCAGAGCCTCTTAGCAGATTTCACTTGCTAAACACGATCATTATCTATGGCCAATAAAGCTGGAAACAGTAAAGTCCCCATGTTGGAAAGGGGCAAATACTTCTTCTGGAGACAAAGAATGATATTTCATCTTAGAGCTATTGATGATGAATACTTGCAGATTCTAGAAGAAGGACCTCACGTTCCCAAGAAGCTCATTCCCATAGAAGTCGTTAATGGAGTCAGTATTCCTGAAAAGTTTGTCCCAAAGACAACTGATGAAATGACGATAGAGGAAAGAGAAAAGGTGAAAAAGGATCTTAAGGTTACTGGAATCCTGTATAATGGTTTAGACGATGATATGCTGAATAGTATCATGAATCTTACCACGTCTAAATCTATATGGGATACCATACAAATCCTTTGTGATGGTACTGAGGAAGTGAGGGAAAATAAACTGCAACTGTTGACACAACAGTATGAGTGGTTCACAATGAAAAATGGTGAAACACTTACTGAAATGTTTGACAGATTCAACAGGTTGGTAAATGACCTGAGATTATATGGGAAGACATATGCTAACAAGGATGTGAACAGAAAGTTCATGAGAGCCCTTCCCATATCATGGGATCCTAAGACAACAACCATCAGGGAATCCAAGGACATGAATCTTCTAGACTTGGATAGGCTTTATGGCACCCTAAAGACATATGAACTTGAGGTTCAACAAAGATCTGAAATGTCAGGGGATGCTAGAAAGCTTAAATCTGTAGCCCTGATGGCTGCCACGAAGGACAAACAAGAAGCAAGGCCAAGTGTCTTGATGAAGCAGCAACTAGAAGATGCTGACATAGAATGGGACAAAGAAGCTGACTTCAAGGAGGAAGAATATACTCCAGAAGAGTTAGAGGAGCTGGATGAAACCATGGCCTTTCTTGCAAAAAGGTTTTCCAAGCTGAAATTCCAAAAGCCTTCGGGATCTAAAAGATTTTCAGCAAGGAAAACCAATAGCACTAAAAGCTTTATTGACAAATCAAGAATAAAGTGCTACAAATGTAATGAGATGGGTCACTTTGCAAATGAGTGCCGCAAGGCGACAAAAGATGGTGAATCCAGAGACAAAGAAGCTGTTGTGGATTACAGGAAGAAATACTTTGACCTTCTTAATGCAAACAAGAAGGGAAAAGCATATATAGCAGAGGGAAAGGACTGGACTGACTCTGATAAGGAAGAAAATGAAGAGTATGTCAACCTAGCCCTTATGGCCTCATCCACTGACAGTAGTAGCTCACAGGTAAGCCTCGAAAGTTCCTCTAACATGTCTAAAACTGATTGTGTTAAAACTATTAAGGAAATGGCCTGTGAGATAAAGGATCTCTATGACACCTTGAGGAGTGCTATAGCTGAAACTGAGAGAGTGCAGAAAATAAATGAACGGTTATCTGCTAGGAACACTCTTTTAGAATCAGAAAACTCCAGACTTGAGAGTCTTGAAAAAGAACTCTCAAGGACTAAAAATCTTCTCGACTGTGCTATCAAAAGAGAGGAATGGACCTCAAATCTTCTTAGTCAAGAAAGGAAAGTCATTAAGAGATGGAATGAGTCAAGCAGGAAACTGGAGGATCATTTGAAAAGTCAGAAATCTGATCCAAAATCTGGTTTGGGCTATGAAGAGACTCAAGTGCAGCAACCTCCCATTGAGGTAGAGATGACAACTAGCTTTGGAAAAAGGCCATCTCAAACTATCAAGTTTGTTAAGGCAGCAGCAAAGCTAGAATCTGGGAATGTCTTCCCAGTGAATGAAGCTTCCACTAGTGGTGGGAGAGGCAAGAAAATTATCCTTGCCAAAACACTCAACCCTCCAGTTATGAAAGAACTAGACTGTGCATCAGTGGATACACAGTCGTCAGGGGGAAAGAGTGCATCAGGTCGTTGTAGCCCGTCAAGGGAAAAAGGCCTGTCAGGGGAAAACAGGAAGAATAGAAATGGTAAGCTAGGTGTTAATAAAACTAGTAATTATTCTTCAATTCATGAAGCCCCTAGAAAAGTGTTCTGGAATTGTGGTAAATGTAATCATTTATCTTTTCAATGCAAAGAAAAACCACAAATTTTAACTGGCACAATTTTGTATGCTGATGATTTACCAGCTGTTAAAGCCCGTTCCTCCAAGAAAAAAGGCAAAATAACTGTTGAGAAATCAAAAGCATATATTGAAGCTCCCAAAAAGGAGAAAGTTTTAAATTTGCCAAAACCAAAAGTTTTCAATAAAGATAAAGCTGTATTATCTATTAATGTGACTAAACCTAGAGGACCCAAAACAAATTGGGTACCAAAAACAATTTAAATGTTTTCTTGTGTGCAGGGAAAGATCAAAAGCAGTCAAATCTGGTTTCTAGATAGTGGCTGCTCAAGTTATATGACAGGAAACAAAGCCCTGCTCACAGAATTTCAAGAAAAGACTGGTCCAGTAATTTCATTTGGTGATAACAGCAAAGGACTAACTCTTGGTTATGGCAAAGCAGCAAGTGGGAATGTCTCATTTGAAAATGTAGCACTGGTTGATGGGCTTAAGCACAATTTGCTAAGCATAAGTCAACTAAGTGACAAAGGATTCATCACTTCCTTTAAAGGAGATCAGTGCCTAATATCAAATGAAAGTGATGGGAAGCTGGTTTTGTCAGGGATAAGAAAAGGAGATCTCTATGTTGCTGATTTTAATTCAGTAAGTGGAGAATCATGTTTTCTCCTGATGAAAGCAGACTGTGGCACAAGAAGCTCTCTTACCTGAACTTTAAGTCAATTAATGATCTAGTGAAGAGAGTGTTGGTATCTGGACTACCCCAAATGGAGTTTATTCAAGAAGGATTATGTTCAGCCTGTCAACAAGGGAAGCAAAAGAAATCATCCTTTGTCAGCAAGGAAGCCACTATGATCAAAGATCCAATTCAATTGTTACATATGGATCTCTTTGGCTCTGTCAACATAATGTCTGTGTCAAAGAAAAGATTTGCAATGGTCATTGTGGATGACTACACCAGATACACTTGGGTAAAGTTTCAGCATGCTAAATCAGAAGTATCTCAACAAATTATTGACCATATCAAGAAGGTGGAAACAGAATCAGGGTCAGTGGTTAGAATGTTGAGAACTGATAATGGAACTGAATTTAAGAATGCAGCTGTTGAGGGATTTTGTGTGGAGAAAGGCATAACTCATACATTTTCTGATCCAAGAACTCCTCAACAAAATGGTGTAGTGGAAAGGAAAAATAGAACCCTGATAGAAGCTGCTAGGACAATGCTAGCAGAGGCAAAGATTCCCACCTATTTTTGGGCTGAAGCAATTTCCACGGCATGCTTTACTCAGAATAGATCTCTAATCAACAAGGCTCACAACAAGACACCATATGAGCTGATGACAGGGAGAAAGCCAAGCATCAAGTTCCTCCATGTCTTTGGATGCAAATGCTTCATTCTAAGGAATTTTGGTGAGAACTTAGGAAAATTTGATCCAAAAGCTGATGAAGCAATTTTCCTAGGTTATTCTCTGTCATCCAAGGCCTACAGGGTTTACAACAAAAGACTTCAGGTGGTGATGGAGTCTATAAATGTAGCTTTTGATGATCAAGAGATTTCTGGACTTGAAGACCCTGGTTTTCATGAAGAACTCAGGTTTGAAAATGAAGATGAAAATGATTATCAAGAGAATGAAGCCGATGAGTGCAGACAAATGGAGAATTTATCCATTCCTGATGTCAATCCAAACAATTTAGAATCCCCTTCAGCAGATAGAGTTAATTTCTTGGACAACAGATCAGGGGATACTTCATCAGGGGATCATTCATCAGGACATGCACCATTAGGGGATAACTTGAACCTTGAATTTTCCACTAATTCAGGGGGAGAGTTTTCAGAAGCTGGTAGCACAGACTTAGGGGGAGGAGATGATAGTCAAGCAAGCTCATCAAGACACATCTCCAATCCCAAATGGGCCAGATGTCACACAACAGATTTGATTATTGGTGACCCAAGCAAAAGAGTGCAGACCAGGAAAACTACATCTAATGAATGCCTATATGCTTATTTTCTTTCTCAAATTGAACCAAAGAAGTTTGAAGAAGCTATTCAAGATGCTGACTGGATCTTGGCAATGCAGGAAGAGCTAAATCAATTTGAAAGGAATCAAGTATGGAAGCTTGTACCTAAGCCCAAAGATAGGATCATAATAGGTATTAAGTGGGTATTCAGAAATAAGATGGATGAAGCTGGCATTGTTGTTAGAAACAAAGCAAGACTGGTTGCAAAAGGATATCTTCAAGAAGAAGGGATTGATTTTGATGAGACCTTTGCACAGTAGCCAGACTTGAAGCTATAAGAATTTTCTTAGCCTGTGCAGCACATTCAAACTTTAAAGTATATCAAATGGATGTGAAAAGTGCTTTTCTAAATAGGAAATTGGAACAGGAGGTGTATGTCCAACAACCTCCAGGATTTGAACGCGCAAAATTTCCAAATCATGTCTACAAACTGGAAAAGGCACTTGATGGACTGAAGCAAGCACCTAGAGCTTGGTATGATACACTGTCAAAGTTTCTGGTGGAAAACAAATTTTCAAGAGGTATCATTGACAAAACCTTGTTCTTTAGACAACACCAAGGTCATCTAATTTTGGTTCAAATCTATGTTGATGATATTATTTTTGGATCCACCTACACAAGACTGTGTGAAAAGTTCTCCAAACTCATGTAAAGCAAATATGAAATGAGCTTGATGGGTGAATTATCTTACTTCTTGGGATTACAAGTTAAACAAGACTCTGATGGAATCTACATTCATCAGACAAAATATACCAAAAAACTTCTCAAGAAATTTGATATGGAGGATTCAAAAGTAGCAAAGACACCTATGGCCACTGCAACCAAGATTGACCTTGATAAGAATGGAAAGAAAGTTGATTTGAAGACTTACAGGGGAATGATTGGATCATTGCTATATCTGACAGCAAGCAGGCCAGACATAATGTTTGCAACATGTCTTTGTGCAAGATATCAAGCTGACCCAAAGGAATCTCATCTCATTGCAGTGAAAAGAATCTTGAGATATATCAAGGGCACTACAGAGTTGGGACTTTGGTATCCAAAGGAGTTTGGATTTGAATTGCTAGGATATTCTGATGCTGACTTTGGAGGATGCAGGATTGACATAAAGAGTACAACAGGAAGCTGTCAATTTCTGGGAGGAAGGCTTGTATCTTGGTTCAGCAAAACGCAACATTCTATTTCTACATCTACTGCTGAAGCTGAATACATTGCAGTTGGAAGTTGTTGTGCGCAAATTTTATGGATGAAAAATCAGCTAATGGATTATGGTCTGAACTATTCCAAGATTCCAATAAGGTGTTATAACACTAGTGCCATTGCCATTGCTGAAAATCCAGTACAACATTCCAGAACTAAGCATATAGAAATCAGATATCATTTTATCAGGGAACATGTTATGAATGGGAATATTGAATTACGGTTTGTACCTTCAAATCAGCAACTGACAGACATATTCACCAAAGCTCTTGATGAAGCCACATTTTCAAATCTTGTGGGAGAGCTGAGAATGGTGAATTATGCGTCAGGGTCAGAGTCAAACTCATAAGATTTGGTATTTCTAACTCATTTCATAAGTTCTTGATGAAATCAATTGATATGTGGTTATATATGTTCAAATTGTAAATATGTATATACTTGTATATTCTGCATTTTGTTTTGGACTGATGCATTAGGGTCAGGGCTTCCTTAAGGACGCATCAGGGTCAGGGTACCCGGCTCGCTCGTCAGGGTCAGGATGTCTGGATTGCTCGTCAGGGTCAGGGTGTCTGACTTGTTCGACAGGGTCAAGGTATCTGACCTGTGTGTTGATAAGTGTTATTTTTATATATTTTATACCCTCTGATTATTAATATTTTGGCAATATTTTTATGGGTTAAACACACTTTTTGTCTAATTATTGTAGGTTTTATGAGTTATGCTCATATAAAGAAAAAGACGGAGAAAAAGCATTATTTTCGGATATAAAAGACCAAATTCGCTAGATTTGGACAGACTTCAGTATTTTGCCCATAACTTTCTCTCTAGAGTTCCGTTTATTGCGGTTAAATAGGCGTCGGAAAGCTTGAATGAAGGGCTATAACTTTTATTCTGACACCAAGCTACGATTCAGCCATTTAGTATGCTGAAATTGGACGACAAAACTACCCCTGAAATATGAAGTATTGAAACATGTAATTGTCAAGTATAAGTTATTGGGCATGGCCCATGTGCTGCACCAGTTAAGGAATTGCAAGCCCAGCTAATACTAAAAACACCAGAGCAGCCCACTTGTTTCCTTGGGTGGAGAGGCGAGACCTAGAAGGAAAAGGAGACTGCAGCGAGAAAAAGGCGTAAAAGGAGGGCAGCGTAAAAGGAAAAAAAAACACACGGCTAGACCGAGAGAAGAAACGTACAGCAGCCACGAGAAAGTGAGAGAGCAGTCCACGGGGGGTCTTGGGTGAGAGGCTGCTAGAGTAAGAGAAGGGCTACAGTGAGGCAGCCATGGCAGAGAGAGAAGCAGAAACGCAGCAAGAGACGCAGCAAGAAAGGGCTGCAGATTCTCATCTAATTTGGTTTTTCTGTTCCAGTCTCTTGCTATTAATCTTTAAGTTGTTATTCTTATTTAGATGATGATTTTCAGATTATATACAATTGATTTTGCGCTTGTTTTCAATATCATGTGTGGCTAATTTCTCTATTTCTAGGACAAGGATGTAGTCTTTTGATTTTATTTCAATGGAGTAGTTAAATTAAATGGGTTGAATTTATTTAGTTACAATTTGATAATCTTGTTATTATTCTGGCCAAATAGTTACAAATCCAAGGTATTGAATGATGGAACGACAGTTGAAGTTCAATATTAGTTCGTAGGATTATTAAACTTCTTGTAGTATAATTTTAGAGATAGTTATACACTTGACGTGGTTTCAAGCAATTGCGAATTTCACTGTTTTTAATGAGTTTATATCCACTGTTGTGATCACGAAAGTAGACATAACGTTTTTATAGGCATGCGTAGTTTACCTCGACAGAGGAAATTATATAAATTTGAAAATTCGACCATTGTAATTAATAAATCCTTAACCCTGAAATTAATTTATTTCCATTGGAGTAAGTTAACTAACAAAGTCCTAGTCCTAGAACCTTTACCCATATATTTTCTTGCTATAAATCTTTCGTGTTTACCCAGTTTTAATAATAAATTTTGTTACATTAATACAACCATTTTTAGATTGCCTAGATAATAATAGGAATTTCTTAATTTGGTACTTGACTACCCTTCCTCGTGGGAACGATACATTGCTCGCTTTGACCTATAGTACTTGACCCGTACACTTGCGGTAGGTTTTTGACTGACCATGTGTCAGGGTCAGGGTGTCCGTTTTGTGCATCAGGGTCAGGGTGTGTACCTACAGTATATTATAAGGGTAAAGTTTTAAATTTTTTTTTACTGCATCGGGATTCTAGGTCAGTTAAGTGATGACAACTCATCATTAAGTTCTTCTCTCACTGATGACGTGTCATCACAGAAACTGAACTGACTCCCTGATAGCGTGTTTTCAGGAGAAGTTTTCAAACGTCTTTAGGCGGGTATTAATACTCTATCTCTCCTACTTTTTGAAACCCCCAAACATTTAATCTAAACTTGATATTTGCTAGAGTTCTTTTTCTCTCGTCTTTACAGAAACCCTAGAACTTCAAATCTTCAAAGCATCCATGGCACGTCAACAAATTCAGAGGAATTTGACAGTCCCACCCACAAACTTTGGGCTTCTCTGGCATTGATGAGGTAAGTGATTGCTTTAAACCGATGATGAACTATCTGCTCAACTCTGAGTATAGTACAGTCATCTTTACCGATGAAGAAATGTCGGGGGAGGCACTGTCACAACTTTGGACTAGTGCTAAGTTTATGTACTCCACCACCAAGTCGGATGTGGTCAAGGGTGTCTCATTCAAAGTTTCGTCTGAGAAAGGGAAAATAACTCCTTCCAGACTTAACTCTGTTTTGGGGCTACCTACTCAAGATCTGGTGGATGTACCCAGTGATGCAGACCTGTTGGATTTCTTGAGGGAACTGGGCTATAACGCTGCTTCCAACGCAATGTTAAAGTTCAAGGACCTCAAGAGGGTGAACGTGAAGAGGGAGATTTCTTATCTCTTTGACACTATCACCTAAGTGTTCTCAGGTAAGTGTTCTAACTTTGAGGTAATTACCTCTTTAACGTTAAAAATAGCATACGCAATAATTAAAAATGTAAATATAAATATAGGAAAAATAATTTTTGATGATCTTGTAAATAAATTAGGTAATTTTAATAATAGGAAATCTGAAATATATTATGCTAGATTTTTGTACATGATTATTAAAGATCAGATTACTAATCTTTCTTTTGAGAATGATATACCTGTATAGACATACAAGCAAACAAAGAACCTGTTTGCAGAAATACTGAAGAAATCGTATACAATTGAATCATTTGCTCTCCCAGCGCATATGGTACAGGTAGTAAATTCTACACCTTCTCAAACTGTACATTCTTCACCTTCATCTACTATGGCAGAGAAAACAACCACCTCTTTGCCTACCCAAGTAGAACAACCAATTTCTTCACAACCACTCTCGACAGCCCAACCCACAGTCTCCCAAAAGACTGTTGGGATTAAAAGAAAACCCAGTGAAGTTACCACAACAACTGAGGGGGAGCAAGGAGAGAGAGTGATTGGCTATAGGAGGAGATTGAAGAAGAAGACGGGAGCCACGAGTGTTACCCAACAACCTGACCAGGGCGTATCCTCTCAACAGGATATAGCCTTTGATAAGGAATTAAACATATTTCTAACTAGTTCCTCTCAAAAGGGATTAGTTATTGAAAATAGTCCTCAACCAAGGACACAATTGAGTGAGGCACATACACTGACCATAGACACTAATGAACCTACCATCAGGGTCTCTGAGAGCCACTTGCAGATATCTGACACAGTGAGTGCACACACCAGTCAAGATGTTGAAGCTCAGAAGCTTCTCAATAAGATCAATATGAGTCATGAGCATTCTTCTACAACATCTTTTGATGAATCACCTCCTCGTTCAGTGATTCAGCCAACACTCCCGTCTACACCACTTCCTTCTTTCTCTGTTCCTCAAATTTCTTCAGATATAATGACACAAACATTAAGTGCCATACAATCAGATTCTCCACATTCTCAATTCGTGGAAGAGCCAACACTCTCTGACACAGTGTTTGATAGTCACTACTCTCACATGGTTGACTCATTTTTACTTGATACAAACACTAGTGATCAAGCTGGGGACATAAACTCCACTGTACATACTACAGCTATAACTCTTTATGTACCCCCAATTGTATATACTTCCTCTATAGAAACATAATGACACAAATTTCTTCAGATATAATGACACAAACATTAAGTGTCATACAATCAGATTCTCCACATTCTCAATTCGTGGAGGAGCCAACACTCTCTGACACAGTGTTTGATAGTCACTACTCTCACATGGTTGACTCATTTTTACTTGATACAAACACTAGTGATCAAGCTGGGGACATAAACTCCACTGTACATACTACAGCTATAACTCTTTATCTACCCCCAATTGTATATACTTCCTCTATAGAAACATATACTTCTCTAATTATACATACTCACTTTACTTCTTCTCCTTCTCCTATCACAACTGTCGAACCAGAATCTGTAAATACATCACTTGAACTGGTCACACTTGATGATTTCCAAGCCTATAGGAGCCCCTCTAGGACAATTTTGAGTGAGACTAAGAAAATACTAAGTGCAGAGAGGCAAAGTCAAACCCTTGAGAGGACTTTGGCAAAAGGAGAGCAAGAGAGTGTTGCCTTAGTAGGCAAAGAAAAAGGAGAGAATATGAGTGATGCCTTAGACGACAAAGAAAAAGGAGAGGATGAGAGAGATAAGGATGAGATCCTTGTAAATAAAGAACAGAGAGAAAACACAGATACTGTAAATATTACTTCTTCCTCTGCAAGTGATGAAGATGATGCTCCACAAGATGATTTTTCCCAGTTTATCGGAGTTGATTTATACTTTCGACAGAACCAAATGTCTGATACTGTATAGTTATTGAAGCAAGAGTTAGCTAGGACTACTGATCCAGTCTTGATCAAAGTGTTAAAAGTCACAGATCATGATTGGTCAGTCAATAGATATAGAAAACCAAAAATTGTATACACATTTTTCCACAAAGTTACAAAATGTACAGCAAGTTGTCGACTCTTTGGTCACCAGCCAGACTCTACTCCGGATGAAGAAACAAGTTGACAATGTTGACCACAAGTTTGCTGATCTTTCTACTCAAATGAACAGCATGGAAACGCTGCAAAAATCCATGGCTGACACCATGAAACAACTTCTTCAAGTCACATCCCGACTCTCAACTCCCATTGATGATGCTGTCAAAAAGGGGGAGAATTCAACCAAGCAGTCATCAGGGGATGTTGCTGAGAAAACAAGTCAACCATCAGGAAATGTGACTACTTCTGTTCCTGCTCCAAAACCCAAGGACAAAGGCAAAGGCATCCTGATTGAGGAACCCAAGAAGATATCCAACACTCAATCAGGGCCTAAGCTATTTGGAGATGCCATGAAGATAGCCCACTTTCCAACACCTGTTGAAGTTATAATTGATGGGAAAATGGAGCTGGTCTACCCTCAAGATAAAAAGCTAGTAGAAGCTGATGCAATCTTTGCACAACAACTTCAAGAAGAAGAGGAGAGGGAAATGACAAAGGAACAGGAGGAAGAAATTGAAGAAGAAGAAGAATGTCAGGCCTAGGAAATCCAAGAAACCTCAACCAAGAAGATTACAGAACCTTAAAAGTGCATTAGGGGATAAAAATCAAGATAAAACTGAAGACCCTGATGTCACTACAAAGAAGTCACATGAAGCCAAGGACAAAGCACCTTCTCCTGTTACCAAAGAATATGGTCCACCCACATTAGCTGAATTTCTCAGAGAAGAAAGGCGTAAAAACTTGACATTTATGTTCTCAATAAAAAGCATAGATGTCAGGTTCAACAATAGAAGGGATCAGCTAATAACAGTTCAACTGAAGAGTGGGTCAGAATTCAATGTAGCAATGGACTGGTTCAGGAGAATGGATGCTGAGCAATTAGGACTGGTTCTAAACCTGATTCCAAGATCCTCTCAGACTAATAAAGACTTAAGGGGGATAATCGACAGGCTGAGGAGAGCCATCAACAATGAAAGGAGCCTGCCCACAGCATTGGAAAGTCCTCTGAAATTATTCTATAGATCCACTAATGGGCAGGAGAAAAGTATAAGGATCAAAGAAGTTGATGGCCTAAACCTGGAGGAAGCGATGCATGTTCTGAATCAAATTGCAAATCATAAGAACGAACATGTCATCAAATTCAGAGTTCTGCTGATTCAAAGAGTACTGAAAGAGATCGAAGAAACCAGAGCTGATGATGGGAACACTGCAGTAAGGGATGTGCCACCAGTAAAGGGATTCAAAGTCTATCCTAAAATGATCACCAGCCCCATTGGAGTTCAATTCAAAAACAAAAAGGGGGAGATCATTACCTTTTACTGGTCACAACTTGCTGCAGCCAACATTCAAGAAATCAAGACAGTCCTTGAAGCTTTGGAAACAAGCAGCAATGTCAACATAGTCAATTTCAGAAAGCTTCTTCAGAGGGAACTAGAGCAGCTGGAGACAGGAGCAGAAGACAACATACTCAGAATTCCTGATCAAAACCCAGAACAAAGAAGACAAGGCCTTGGAACTGACTCTCAACCTATTGAATCAAGTCATCCATTACCCTTTGTCTCAGCAAAAAGAAAAAGGGATTCTGATGTTTAAATACAACATTCTTTTTGTAATAGATGTAGGTTATACTTGTACAGAAATTCTTTTGTTAATTCATTCAAAATTCTTTCATGTATTTAGTATTGGTTTTGACATCATCATCAGTGCATCTAAGGATTTATGGTTATCAAATTGATAAACATAAATAGGGGGAGATTGTTAGAGATAAATGATGATGATGATTATGTAATAAATTGTGCAACTGTAAATACTTAAGGTATTTTATAAACCTTAAGATCAGCACAAGTTTTGCACCCACTGATGATACACTTATTCATCAGTGTATGGTTAATAACTTCACAAGACAAGTCAGAAAACAGAAACATTCAAAGGACTTGACAAAGTGAAGAAGAATGTCTGATGCTACTTGTAAACAGTCAAAGTATTCCGCACATCAAAAATTCTAATCAAAGTTACGTTGATTAAGTCCCATCAGGGGGAACCCATCAGGGGAACCCATCAGGGGGAACCCATCAGGGGAACCCATCAGGGTATGATGAAGGCAGACCAACCCGTCAGGGAAAACACTTCAGGATATGTCAATGTCAGGCAAACCAATCAGGGCAACCCGTCAGGGGAAATGACCAACATGACATCAGTGGAAGCCATCAGTGTATGTCGTCAGTCATAACCATCAAGATCAAAAAGCACTGAGTGAAACTCAAGTGAAGGTTGAAGCCCTGATCCAGTCAATAAGCATCAGGGGATCCAGAAGCACTGATCAAAGTCCGTCAGGGCTGGCAGTCAGTGGATCGTTGTGACAGCATGCACTCGTCATCAGTTCTTACACGGAAATCAACGTAACGTGTTACAAAAGCAAGAAATATCAACTAGAAAGATATTTCTTGAAGTTTGTTTATGATCCAATGAGAACTCTCACGCATTAAATGCACACAGATCAGGGGAAGAAAAGTAGCAACAAAGCATGCAGCAGTCTGACACATAGAGTTTCGATGTGACATACTTGCGGCTAAGTTGAGAAGAGCAACACGTCTCAAGCACGTGATTTCATCCCACTGATTTATCATATAAGCAACGGAGCTCTCATTACAAATAAATACAGAGATTAAATCTATCCAATAGAAAAAACAAACGCTGAAGCACACAAACACTAGAGAGAAGCTTTGTAATAGATCTTGAGAGAGATATTTCAAAGAAAATTAGAAGCTAGTAAGTGTGAGAAGCTGTGAACTTTATTCACAGATTTTGTA
>CM025786.1:58862009-58874504 GCA_014636745.2 Centella asiatica
TACTTTCCCTCCTAGATCAATTTCAATAGGGGTGGGAAAGTAAGCAGTCTTCATAGCATCCCCCAATAGCTTAGGCTGTCCTGGTTGAGTAAGAGTTTGTTTCTTTGGTTCTTCAACCATGACACCTTTGCCTTTATCTCTTGAAGAAGTTGGGGCTGCTGCAGTTGCTACTGATAGTATTGTTGTTGTTGTTGTTGCTGTTATTGTTTCAAGATCAGCATGCTTCTTTAGAATTTGTTCTTTGTAAGCTTGCAGTGCAGCATTTTCTTTCATTGTCTTTTCTTTCAATGCCTACAACTTCATCTGCAAGGAAGCACTTGAATCTGGAACAGTATCTGCTTTGGATGTGGATTTTACAGGATGTTTGAAGTGACCACTCTCCCCCTTTTTGACATCAGCATCTTTGGGGAGGGAGGAGGTGGCCAAAAATGGTAATGCCTGCATCATGAGCTGTTCCATTTTATCTTGTTTCTGGAGAAAGAGATTGATTTTGTCTTCAAGGGCTTGAATCTTACTGTCAGTTTTAGTTTTTTTACTAATGAGAAAATCAAGGGCAGTGACAGTTCTCCTTGGCAAGTGGCCTTCATAGCTCCTTTGAATTTTATCAATCTCAATCTCCATTTGTTGTTTTATCTCCTTGACTGCAGAATTTAAACCAGTAACCAAAAAGTGGTGAAACTTGGTATGTTTCTTGTCCACCTTGGTTATTTCTTCAAGCAAGTCCTCGGTAGATGGTGCAGCTGCTGTAGACCCTATATTGGTCACATAATCCTTCCTGAGTTGAGCAGCTGCATCCTCCAAAGTGTTGGAATATGTGGCATCAAGCCATGCATCAACATTTTCCTCTGGAGCTTCTTCATGTACAGGTTCATCTGCAAGCCTTGTCTTCATTGCAGAAATATGATCTTATCTTTGTTGTAGACCATATAAGACTTCAAAGTCTATATTAGTCATTTCAGATATAATATGTAAGGCTGCATCCCCTGTACTTGAGCTATTCTTAGGTACTGCTGTTTGTATATTGGTGGAGGGAGCAGCAGAACCTTGAGCTTCTTGTGAGGTATATGGCTCAACAGGTTTCAAAAAGGCACCTGCTGAGAATTTCTCTCTTTTATTTTGTTCAAGGATCTCATCCTTGCTCACACCCTTTCCTTTTGCCTGGGGTTGGGCACCCAGCTTCTCAATCTCTCCTTTTTCCAAGCTTTCTAAAGCTTGACTCTCTTGTATATTAATATTCTCTCCTTTTTCCAGATCAGGAGTCTGACTCTCACTAATTATTCTCTCATCCTCACTCTTTTGGGAAGATGCACTCATTCCTACATAAATGGGGGGTTGAGAAGTACTTGTGATAGCATGGATAGGGGGTTCCCTTTGTTTATCTTGGGCGAGGGATCTATCCATGGAAGATATGTGAGAGTTGGTCTCGATTATTGGCTCCTCTTGGGAAAAATCAAGAGAATCAATTATTGGTGTATCAAAAGAATCAAGAATGGGAGAAAAAGGAGAAGAATGTACAGTAGGGAGTGTTGGCTATTCCTCAGAGATTAAAAATTGAGGAACATCAATAGATGACTCTGTGTGTGCACTCCTTGTGTCACTCTTTTCTTTTGTATTCTCTCTAGTTGGTTCCTCTTGGTTGTGACCAAGAGTTTGTGTGTAACAGGTGTCCCTGGTTGAGGACTATCTTCAATGACAACATCCTTTTGGGAGGACATTGCCAGATTGCTGCTTTTCCTTATATCCTCCATGGTCTTTTGGGAAGCCATGGATTCCTTTTGTCTTAGGGTTACAAGGGTTCTCTTCTTACTCTGAGTTGCCACCTCAGCTTCTTGTTCTCCCTCAGCCTCACTAGCACCCTCTGTTGTTTTTCTCTTTATTGGGAGCTTTTTGGCTGTTCTGGTATATGCAACCACAATCTGTTGGGAGACTGTGGAGGGGGCTTTGGATTGTGATTGAGAAGTTGTTGGGGGATTAGTTGGTGTTTGTGTGGTATCCCCAAAGAATTCCAAAGAATATGTGGTTGGAAGAGTGTCAATGAGAAAGTTTCTCATGACAGTAGGATAGAATAGAGGTACATTTACCTTTGCCTCATACTTCTTCAAATCACTAACTACTCTTTTTGTCTGCAAAACAGTAGGCACAACTTGCATACTAGCAATATTAAGGTTAGGTATTAAGTGATTTGCAATCATCATTAAAAACCTAGCATAATAAATTTTAGTTTTGTTGCCAGTTTTAAGTTTTTCAATCAGATTGTGCAAAATCAAAAGCCCTAAGTTAATATGCCTATCATACAACACACTATATGCAATTTGTTGTGAAATAGTGGTGATGGCATCATATCCACTGCATTTTGAAGTAAAGGATTTGGTTATAATATCAAAGAACAATGACCACTCTGGTCTAAGATGGGGACGTGTTATGGTCCCAACAGAACTTATCTCAGTATTATAGTTTAAGTCTTTAAACATACCTATAAGTTCTTCATTAGAGGTAAGGGGGTCATAGTTTTCCCTTATGGGTAAGTGAAGTGCATTATTAACTGTGGTATGAGTAATAGTATAATCTGTGTTTTCATACCTGAAACTTACCTGTGGAGAGTCATCACTTTCATCAATGATTGTTGCAGTGCTCCACATGGTTGATATTACTTCTGCAGCTTGGATGGGAGCTTCATAAATTGCGTATTGTAGTGGGGAGTTCTTGAGGAAATCCACAAAGGGGTAGTATTTTGCTTCGAAATCATATTTATCAGCCACCCCTGCATGGTTAGTTTTGATAAAATCGAACTCACCAAACTTAAAGCACACTATTTTTGCAGCCATTGAAGAGATCTGTAACCTTGTAAGGAAAGCTCAAAGAGAGATTAAATTGCAGAGAATTTGAGAGAGAAATCAAATTGCAGATTTTGATACTTGTGATTACAAACATTTTTGAAATTACTTTTATTAAAGTATAAGAGACGTTTGCTATTCAAGGATCATGGGTAACTACCAATTTACCCTTTTTCAGAGATTGCCCTAATCTCTGATTGACCCGTGTGATAAGAGATTGATCCGATTAGTCTCCGATGAAGTAATTACTCGTCAGGGACTAAGGTAATCTCCGATGAATTAACTCATCGGGGAATAATCGAGTCTCTGATGAAGTAATTTTAACTGATCGGGGATTAGTTAAACTACACATCGGGGATTAATCGAGTCTCCGATGAAGTAATTTTAACTGATCGGGAATTAGTTAAACTACACATCGGGGTTTAATCGAGTCTCCGATGAAGTAATTTTAACTGATCGGGGATTAGTTAAACTACACACCGGGGATTAATCGAGTCTCCGATGAAGTAATTTTAATTGATCGGGGATTAGTTAAACTACACATCGGGGAATAAGTCCTTTAATCTCTTATCACTCTTTTTCTCAGGGACTTAATCCCTGCTTCAGTTTTATCTTTCAAAAACTTTTCCAACAACCATATTGATGATTATTGGCTTCATGTATCAGTTTTATCATATTTAAAACAGCTTCTTTTTCCAGAATTAATTATTCTAGCTTCATCCAACTGTTAAACAACTTGAAAGTTAAAACTTTAATTTTTAGAACCATAATTCAACATTCCTAGTTCAGAAACTAGTCTGTTGAATGTAGATTCATCCAAAGGTTTTGTAAAAATGTCTGCAAGTTGTTTATCAGTTGCAACCCAGTGCAATTCAATATTTCCTTCACTAACATGTTCCCTAATGAAGTGATATCTTATATCTATGTGTTTAGTTCTTGAGTGTTGCACTGGATTTTCAGTTATGGCTATGGCACTAGTGTTATCACAATAAATTGGGATTTTGGATAGTGTCATACCATAGTCTAGGAGTTGATTTTTGATCCACAAGATCTGTGCACAGCAACTCCCAGCTGCAATGTATTCAGCTTCTGCTGTTGAAGTAGAAACTGAATTTTGTTTCTTGCTAAACCAAGAAACAAGTCTGCCTCCAAGAAGTTGGTAGCTTCCACTTGTGCTTTTCCTGTCAAGCTTACACCCTGCATAATCAGCATCTGAATAACCAATTAGTTTAAAATCAGATTCTTTGGGATACCATAATCCAAGATTTGGGGTACCCTTTAGATATCTGAGTATTCTTTTTATAGCAATCAAATGTGACTCTCAAGGGCCAGCTTGAAATCTAGCACATAGACATGTAGAAAACATTATATCAGGTCTACTTGCAGTTAGATACAAAAGTGAGCGTATCATGCCTCTATAGCTAGTAGTGTCTACTTTCTTTCCTTTTAAATCCTTATCTAGCTTAGTGGCTGTGGGCATAGGTGTTTTTGCAGAAGTACAATCAACCAAATCATATTTTCTCAGTAAGTCCTTAATGTATTTAAACTGACTGATGAAAATTCCCTCAGTTGACTGTTTAATTTGCAATCCTAAGAAAAATGTTAATTCACCCATCATGCTCATTTCATATCTAGACTGCATAAGTTTTGAAAATTTTGCACATAGTTTTTCATTAGTAGACCCAAAAATAATATCATCAACATATATTTGCACAAGTATAACATCAGAGCCTTGAATTCTATAAAACAATGTTTTATCTATGATACCTCTTACAAATTTATTTTCAATTAAAAACTGAGAAAGAGTATCATACCAGGCTCTTGGTGCTTGTTTTAAGCCATAGAGTGCTTTGTCTAACCTGTAAACATAATTAGGAAATTTGGAGTCTACAAAACCTGGGGGTTGTTGAACATAGACTTCTTCTTCCAATTTTCCATTAAGGAAAGCACTCTTGACATCCATCTGGTACACTTTGAAGTTCTTATAGTATGCAAAAGCAAGAAAGATTCTGATTGCTTCAAGTCTAGCCATTGGTGCAAAGGTCTCATCATAGTCAATTCCTTCCTCTTGAGAGTATCCCTTTGCAACCAGTCTTGCCTTATTCCTTGTAATTGTACCAGTTTCATCCAATTTGTTTCTGAAGACCCACTTGGCACCTATTATAGATCTGTTCCTTGGTTTGGGTACCAGTCTCCAGACTTTGTTTCTAACAAATTGGTTTAATTCTTCTTGCATGGCAATAATCCAATCAAGATCTTGAAGTGCTTCCTCAATTTTCTTTGGTTCAATCTTTGATAGAAAACTGAGGTACAAACATTCATTTTGTGTTGCACTTCTAGTCCTAACTCCATCCTCAATATTTCCAATGATCAAATCTGTTGTGTGGTCTCTCAACCATGGTCTGGTTTTTGGCAGATTTGATCTTGAACTAGAGGCTTCATTTTCTAGATTGATAAAATTCAATCCAGCTTCATTAGCAGAGTTTGCTCCCCCTAAACTATTGATCTCTTCTTCATTAACTCCCCCTGAGTTAGATATCTCAATAGTCTCTGTGTGTGCATCAGGGATACTAATCTCTGATGTATCATTAGTCTCCGATGGAGAATTAATGTCATCAGTGACTTGTGTTCCATTTTGTTCCAGTACTCTAGTCTCTGATAATACATCAGTTCTTGGTACTTCATGCACAACAGTCAACTCCCCCTCAATTAAAGAGGAATCATTGTTATTTTGGAGATTTTCAGCATTCTCTGTTGGATATTCCCATGCATCCAATTCATTCGCAAAACTGAGAGGTTCATGCAATCCTTGACCAAGCATTCCTGGAATCTTTCTATCATCAAATGCAACTTGAATGGATTCCACAATGACCTTGGTTCTTAAGTTATAAACTCTGTATGCTTTGCTTGACAGAGAATAACCTAAGAAGATTGCTTCATCAGACTTATTGTCAAATTTTCCTCTTGTCTCTGATGAATCTCTCAGTACAAAGCACTGACAACCAAACACATGTAAAAACTTGAGAGTTGGTTTTCTCCCAGTCATCAATTCATAAGGTGTTTTGTTGTATGCTTTGTTTATCAAGGACCTGTTTTGTGTAAAACATGCAGTGCTTATAGCTTCCTCCCAAAAGTAGGTGGGAAGCTTAGCCTCTTGCAACATGGTCCTTGCTGCTTCAATGAGGGTTCTATTTTTCCTCTCAACAACTCCATTTTGTTGAGGAGTTCTAGGTGCAGAAAATTAATGAGTAATTCCTTTCTCAGTGCAGAATTCAATTACTGGGGAATTTTTGAATTCTGTTCCTCTGTCACTTCTTATTACCCTCACTGTTTTACCTGACTCAGTTTCTATTTTCTTGACATGATCAATAATTAACTGAGCAGCTTCATTCTTTGCAAAGAGGTATTTTACCCAAGTATACCTTGTGTGATCATCAACAATTACCAGTGCATATCTATTCCTTAAGATAGACATCACATTCACTTGACCAAACAAATCCATATGGAGAAGTTGTAAAGGGTCAGTGATTGATGTTACTGGTTTGTTTTTGAATGATACACTTCTTTGCTTTCCTTTCTGGCATGCATCACACAATCCATCTTGTGTAAATTCCAATTGTGGAATGTCAGCTACCAATCCTTTCCTCACAAGACTATTGATATTCTTGAAATTCAAGTGGGAAAGCTTCTTATGCCAAAGCCAACTCTCATCAGTTGAAGCTTTGCTATAAAGACATGTGATTTGATCAGTTGAAGAAATGAGATTTGCAATGTACAAATTCCCTTTTCTTTTTCCTGTCAAAATCACAGTCCATGATTCTTTGTCACTTACTAAACATTGATCTTCTTTAAAAGTGACATTGAATCCCTTATCACACAGTTGACTCACACTAAGTAAATTGTGCTTTAAGCCATCAACTAGTGATACCTCAGTGAAGATGACATCTCCATGTTCAACAGATCCATATCCTCTAGTATGGCCTTTGCTGTCATCTCCAAAAGTGACTCTTGGGTCACTTCTCTCTTCATACTGTTTTAGCAGGGACTTATCTCCAGTCATGTGCCTTGAACAACCACTGTCCAAGTACCATGATTTCTTCTTTTTGCCCTGCACAGTAGAGAGAACTAGTTTGAGATTTTTGGGACCCAAATCTTCTTGAGTCCTTTCTCACTAGCTGCAGATTCAAGACTTGACTCATAATGAGTCGATTGCCTCTTTCCATGTTTGATTTTAATTGGGCAATTTACTGTCTTGCTTCCATTGTTTGTGAGACTAATTGACTTTGTTTTATTATTTTCAATGCAAAGACTACTTGACCTTTTTACAGGTGATTTATCTTTTGTTGTCTTTGAGTTACTAGTCTCAAGCATAGGAATTTTATTTTTGCTCCTACAGTGCATAGCTATGTGGTTTGGATTACCACATACATGGCATGTTTTTCTAGGAGCATCAGGCATTGAAACATAGTTAGTATATTTGTTAATGCCTTACTTGCCATTCCTATTTTTCTTGTTTCTGTTTGATTCCACAACTTTTTCAGCCTTTTGTATTGGAACAGTTTCCAATTTCTTTATTAACTATTTCTTTGTCATAAACCCAATATTTAAGTGTTAGTTTTCATTCTTCTCAACAATATTCACTGTCTTTTGATTAAAACTTGTTTTTTCAGTGTTTTGTTGATCTTGAATGTTAATAAATCTGGGTTCATGAACAGGAGATACAAAGTTAATTTTTCTAGCAACTTTTGGCTTTTCAGTTGTGAACTCAACAGCTTCAATTAGGTCATCTAATTCTGAATTTTTATCTATCCACGCATCATAGCCTAATCCAGATTGGTGACCCATTGTTTGACTATCTACCAAGTCTTTTAGCTTTTTAGAGGAAGTATTCCACAGTTTGATCTTAGCTTGAGCAATTTCAAGTTGCCCTACTAAGTAATATTCCCTCTTTTTCAAAGCATCAATCATCTGATGTGCTTTGTTTAAATCAGACTTGATAGTATCAAACTGTGCCAATCTCTCTTCAAGAAAATTGTTTCTTTTTAAGAGATTGTCACGTGATTCTTTTACATTGGTATGCTCTATAGTTAAAGATCTAAAACTGACATGCAAATCAGATATGTCTTTTTGCATGCTTTCAATGCTAGATGTATCAAGTAAATTAAGCACGTTAAAATTCTAATTTGCATTACATACCTTTGTAGAATCACTTGACTCGTCACTACGAGCCATTAGGGCAAAGTTGACAACTTCTTCATCAGAGTCGCTGTCGATCCAATCTTTTCCCTTAGTAATCAAGGCTTTGCTTTTTGATTTGGCTTTCTTGTTAACAAAATCCTTCCTTGATTTTTCATCCTTAGATCTATCATTAGATCTAGGCTTCTTGCACTCATTGGCAAAGTGCCCTAACCCATCACAATTGTAGCATCTTATTTTCTTTAAGTCAAAGGTGACTTTTTGACCTTCTCGTTTAGGGTTAGGTTTTCTCGATGATTTTCTTCCTTTTCTGCTAGCCCTAAATTTCTTAAATTGTTTAACCATGAATGCCATGAATTCTTCCATGTCATCATCAGTATCCAGTTCATCTTCATTATCAATTGAGCTAGCGTCAGAAAATTCCTCATCAAGCTTCTTTTGAGACTTGTTTGTCTCAACCATCAACGCAGCTCCTTTGTCTTTGCCATGCATGCACTGTCTTTGCTCTACTTCAAGTTCATAGGTCTTTAAATTCCCGTAGAGCCTGTCCAGTGTGAGTGTTTCCATATCATGAGCCTCACTTACTGCAGTAGTCTTTGGATCCCAGCTAGGAGGAAGGGCTCTCATGAACTTGGTATTGATATCTTCATTATCATATGTCTTTCCAAGTATGGTCAAGTCATTAAGCAAAGAGTTGAACCTGTCACAGATTGACGTGATTGGTTCATTAGGCTTTGCTTGAAAGAACTCATATTGTTGAGTCAACAGTGAACGCCTGTTCTTCCTGACTTGATCAGTCCCCTCACATAGGACCTTGATGGTGTCCCAGACTTGTTTAGATGTCGTGCAATTGATGATGCTATTGAACATATGTTTGTCTATTCCATTGTAAAGTATGTTCATAACTTTAGCATCTTTTAACACTTGTAACTTGTCCTCGTTGGTATAATCACTTTCTGGTGCAAGTACAAAGTGTTCTGCGACAATAGATCCTTCGACAGTTTTTGCAGGAATAAATTTCCTGGGAAGATAAGGACCCTTCTCAATCCTATTTATGTAATCTGGATCTGTTGCTCTCAAGTGCATATACATCTTCTGTTTCCACATTGGATATTCATCCCTCTTCAGAATAGGGATCCTGGTTCCACCATCACGTCCTCCATTATACGCAATCATGTTAGAGCTGCTTGCTTCGTCGTCGTTGGCCATCTCAGAATCTTGTTAATTGAGTATTTTCAATTAGAGGCTCTGATACCAATTATTTTCCCAGTGAGATGACCTAGAACTTGTAGAAGGGGGGTTGAATACAAGTTCTTACAACTTTTTTCGAATTCTTGTTCTTTAAGAAATTAAACTTTTCTGCGGAATATAAAGAACAAGATCAAAACTCTATAAACAATTGCTTTTATTGATTTAACAATTGATTACAAGTTTTCTAACAATCAAGACAAGCTTTGATCGTCAGCTTCTATTCTGTATATTAAGAGAATACAACTCTTCTAATTCTATACAGCTTCGTATTGCTATTCTGTAATATTTTAATTACAGCTTCTAAAACTAAGTTATCAAAAACCTAGTTTCCTAATTCAAATCAAATACAATCTTTCCAATTGAAAGATTTCTAACAAGTTTCCTTGTCAGCTACGTCTTCAATAAAGTCTACATGTGCATGGAAGACTTTCCTTCTTTGATTTGAACTCTAACTCCATCAGTGATTAAGTCCTCGACTAATCTCCGATGGCTTCTTTCATTAGTCCCCGATCACTTCGAGTAATCTCCGATGCTTTACTTCGAGTAATCTCCGATGCTTTACTTCGTGTAATCTCCGATGCTTTGGCTTTAGTCGTTGGTGACGTCATCTTTTAATCTCCGAGGTATTGTTTTAATCTCTGATGACGTCAGCATTAATCTCTGACTCTTTAGTTTCAATCCCCGATGACGTAAGCTTTAATCTCCGATGACCAATCCTTCAATCTCTGATGAACAAAACTTTAATCTCCGATGAAGGATTCTTCAATCTCCGATTAACAAAAATTTAATCTCCGATGGGCAAAGTCCAATATCTGATGATCAAAAACTTAGTCTCTGATGGACTTTTCCCTTAGTCTCCGACAAGCCAAATTCAATCTCCGAAGGACTAATAAATTTAAAACAACTTGTTGAACAAACTCAACAAGTATTCCAGCAGTACATTCAAATGAAATAAATCTATCTCTTTGTTATAATGACTAATTTACAAACAAGAGATACTACTGCTAGCTACAATACTAAAGTGTTACAAACCAACACTTTTCTGTACATTTGTATTCCTAAGTAGTCTAAAGACAATCATCATCAAATGTTCATAAAACCTAACATATTGACTTCGTAATCAAGTGTCTACAAAGATGAAATAATTGGTAATTGAATAGAAGCAATAAGAAAAATAATGTATGGACGGCTGAAGGAAGAAAGTAGAAAAACGAATGAAAAAGTGTAAACTTGAACAAGAAAACTCAAAACTAAAAAAAAATTTCTCCTTAGCCTCTAATTGTACAAGTATTTATAGGCCTAACTAGATACATTCCTAAAATATGAAAATTCTCAATTTTATCACTTGAAATGTATTTAGTTTCTTCAAACTTCATCTCTTGAACTCTTTTGATATCATCCAATCTCTATCACTTTATCATTTCAAGTAGTGGAGATTTCTTCAACTTGCTAGGTTCATTCTTAAAAGAGTGTTCAATTCTTCAAACTATATCTTGACAAATCCTATTTTCACATAACTCTTTTGTTAATTTATTTTCCTGCAAAATAAAATAAAAGCAATAAATAATCTAATAATAATAATAAAATGAGAATAATTAAGGTGGTAAAAATAGATAAATTATGGACTTATCAAATTCCCCGACACTTATCTTTTGCTCGTCCACGAGTAAAATAAAAATAAATGGAAAGAAAAGAAACAACAAATTCTAAATTATTCCACTTTCGTAGGAAAACCGTTGCACTTAGCATGTGCAACAAGCCGTTAAACCTCTATATTACCCATAGTGGATGAGTTGTGTCTCGTGAGGGTTTGCAGTGAATATACCCACAAAATTCATTGGAAAAAAAAATGACTAATTTTTTTCTTCAAAAATTTAACTCACAATTAATATAAAAAATTTGAAAACAAGTTAAACCATTACTAACGATTCATTTTTAATGATCAAGTACAAAGAAACTAATTCTCAGAATGAAATGTATGCATACATAACAAAATATTAAAAGACTAACTCAAATTATTCTAAAATTAGGCCATCAATCTATGAGTAGTCTGTGCATGAAAGTGTATGTGTATCGACTCAAAGTACCACCCACAATAGTTTACCCATTTTATCTTTTTAGGAGAAATTACACCCTCATTCCTTATAAATCATTCTAAGTATCTTCAGCCTAAAGGAGCACCAATCAGAATTAATTGTGAAGTCCACAAAAATATCATATTTACAAATAATATAAGTAAAAGAACTGAATCATAAGTAACCATCTTTATTTCTTCTTTTGAGTTTTTGCTCATTTCTTTTCTTTTTCTTCTTTTTTCTTTTTTCTTTTCTTTTTTTTTTTTTGTATATTTTTTTTGATTTTTTTTTTTTTTGAAGAGCATAAGAACCTCCAACATTCATAATTACAAGCTCCCAATAAAAAGAAAAATAATTGAGGGAGTAAGTGAGGCTGAGGGAGATAAAGAAGCTGAGGTGGCACCTCAGAGAAAGAAGAGAGCAATAACCCTAAGCCAAAAGGAATCCATTACTTCCCAAAAGGCAATGGAGGATATAAGGAAAAACAGTGAACTGTCCATATCCTCTCAAAAGGATGTTGACATTGAAGAAAGTTCCCATCCAAGAACCACATGTACAGAGTCTGCACAACCTCTTGTTCACCAACATGAGGAACCACAAAGAGAGAAAATACAAGAAAAGAGTGACACCACGAGTGCACACATAGATTCGTCTATTGATGTTCCTCAATTTTCAATGTCTGAAGAACAGCCAACACTCCAAATTGTACATTCTTCTCCTTTTTCTCCCATTCTTGATTCTTTTGATACTACAAATTTACATCTTCTTGATTTTTCCCAAGAGGAGCCAATACTCGAGACAAGCTTTGTATAGCATGTTGTTATCAAGTGATGTGATAATGATATCTTTGACCTTCTTATCCTTGGCAGCCTCTTCCTTTTCTAATTGAGTATATTCTTTTGGAGTTTTTGCTTCATATATTCTTTTCTGGTGCAGTAACTCCATCAGAGGTGATGCCAAATATAAGCTCTTTATTTCTGGAAGACCTTTTTCAATAAAATCCAAGTATTGATCATCTTTTACATCAAGATAACTTAAGATCCTTTGCTTCTAGAATGAGTATTCACCCTTCTTGAGTTGTAGAACTCTGGTGTTGTCCTTCGAATTACTCATGATCTTTAGATTGAATTAATCTAGAA
>CM025786.1:58874604-58943388 GCA_014636745.2 Centella asiatica
GGGGGGGGGGGAATACAATTACTAACTTTTCTTTGAATTAAAATGTTTAGTATAGTTTAAAACTTAAGAACAGTTAAAACAAATTTACTAAAAAGATATAACGAGTGAAACAATAAAGTAAATTGCAAGATATGAATATCAATCAACAATATGTATTTTATTGTTAATCAATTTGAATCTTTACAATCAATTCTTTCTTGTAGTAATTACCAACTGCAAATAACTCTGTTGAAAATAACAGCTACACTTTAGAAAATGATTTATAGTTTCTCTCAAGTTATGAAAAACTTGTTTCTCTCACTCTCTATAAATTGATTACAGCTTCTCAAGTTCTAATAACCTGCTTCTTTTTTTGTAAATTAATTACAGCTGCTATATGATCTGAGTTAAGATATGTTCTAAGATGTATATTTTCTCAAGGTTGAGTATTCTCAGATTTTTTAGATTTCTTTTGGCAGATCTCATATGTCTTTACCTTAGCTACTCTATGTCTATTTATAGACGTAGTTTCCATGTTCTCCAATTTTCTATTCTAAGTTGTTACCAAAAATATCTCTATTGTTCATTGTTACCTACAGCTCTGTCACATAACTTTCTTCTTTGTAAAGCCTCCCTTGGAGATCAACCTGTTATGTGACTTTTCTGGTCTATATTCACTGCACCATCTCCTTATTTTCTTCTTGGAGTTCCCAAAATAAGTTATCAACAGTATATAACTTATCTCTGTGGGCTTCTTTGGACTTTATTGGTTCAGCTTCAATGTTTTTCAAGTTTCAAGTTTTCATAAGTTATTTCTGTAGTTTTCACACTTTGCGGCTTACAATATTTACACTTATGGCCTGCAGTGCTTATATTTGCAGTTTTATATACATGTGTGTGCATGTACAGCTTATTTCCTTGAAACTTCTTTGGTAACCAATATCTCCTTATTAGTAAATCATCCTTATCTTAATTTCACCGTCTTAACTTTATCAGCCATATGTTATCTCATATGTCATCTTTAGTCTCTGAACATTTTATCCCCTAATAGACAGTCTCTGGTGTCTAGAAATTCATCTCCTGATGACGAGAAACCTATCCCTTTATGCCGAGAAATCTATCCCCTGACATCAAGAACTTATCCCCTGATGCCAACCTATCCCATAATTCCGAGAAATCTATCCTTTGACGCCGAGAACTTATCCCTTGATGCCGAGAACTTGTCCCCTGATGCCGAGAAATTTATCTCCTAATGCCTAGACTCTGGTGATAGGTAAATAACTTTGGTTTTAGTCAAATCTTCTTAAGACTACTTCAATGCAATGGGGAGTTTTTGCCTTTGTCTCTGGAAGATTCAACATTAGTCTCTGATAGTACAAACCTTAATCTCTGACAGATTAAGATTTTAGTCTCTGACAGACTAAAATTTTAGACTTTGACTCTTAGTCTCTTATAGGCTAAATGTTAGTCTCCGATAAGCAAAAACTTAGTTTTCGAAAGACTAAATTTTAGTCTCCGATATGCAAAAATTTAGTCTCCGAAATGCTATTTTTGCTTGACTAACTTTGACTTTTATTAAACTCTCCCAATATATTTTTTGTAGTCTCTGATGTTTTCCTATAGTTTCTGATGATAGTTTTTGATACAACACTATTGCATGTATTTGTACAATTATAAATCTAACAATTTTAAGATTGTACATATTATCTATTGCCATAATTCATAACAAGTTACTAATAATCTTCCTTGCTAATTATGATTATTCATTATGAGGAAAAGCTATTAAAATTTAGTATCTGTTCAATAATTTTAAAATACTTAAAGTAACAGGAAATGGAACGACTCGGTTATTAAAAAGAGACTATTTTTTGTTTATTATTGTGGAAATATATTGAAGAACAAAATAAAATGTTGTAATTAGTAATTAAAATATTTATTACAATTAGTAGGATAATATTGTAACTCTTGCGTATCATATTTCTAACCATAGTCAGAAGCATCAACTTAGAGCTTCTGATTATTTTATTAACAAAACTGATTACAAGGGAAGGAAAATAACCAAGTGAACAAACACTAGCGCTTAAAAAATATGATTGTAGACATGTTCTACTACTCTTAATCAATGTAAAACCTCCTCTATAGCTTTGGTGCTATTTTTTCTCCCTCAAACAGTTTCCTATATCTTTGCAAGCATGTGATATCCCTCAAACAGTTTCTCTTTTCCAAGCATGTTATATACACTGATACTTGACAAAGAAGTAAGGGGTATATTTGGAAAGATATTCCTTGGGATTTGGTGGTCCAATAACAACCTTTTTCACCAGAAAGACATGGAGAAAAAGGACCGAAAAGAAGCATTTGTAGTGAACAGTAGTCTGACACTTGTCTCTCTAAAAGGACAATGACAGGACATTGTACGACTATGTTGAAAAGGAAACATGGCAAGCATATAGGTTCCTTTTCTATTTTCCTATATAAATAAATGTTGTTACACACTATAAGAGATATTCAAGAAGATAAACAAAGATAAAGATTAACATTAAAATATCTCTATCATCTTCACACACTAGAAAGAGAAACTCTATAATTATTCTTGATAGAGAAAGTTCGAGAGAAAGTGTAGCTAGAAGTGTGAACAAAAAGAAGTTGTATTCATTTACAGATTTGTAGTTGTTTAATCACTTTGTGTTTATACAGATTCCCAGTAAAACCCCAAGTTATAATACAATTATTTTATCTTGAATCATTGTGTATTCATTTTAAACATCAATACTGTTTTTTTTGGGTTCATCCTCAACAGGGGATAACTTTGTAGCTATTTCAGTTCTTGTCTATCGAGTTTTAAAGATCAAAAACGTTGTGGTGTTTGTATTCAATCCCCCTTCTACAAACACTTTAGCTTATTTAGTTCTAACAACAGGGGATAACTTTGGTGATTGCCTATTTGTAAATCAAGAATAAATAACTTAACATAATGAGCCTTGTCAAATTTGGAAGCATAGCTATGCAATTGTTGTGAATTTTCTTTGTCGCTAAAGTTGAAGACCAAACTGAAAAGAGTTAGAATTCTTTAAGATATTTTAAGTTGAACTGCGTCAAAGTCATTATCAGCACCAAACTTGCGACAGTAGCACCAAAGTCATTTGACTACAAAGAACTTCAACGCCAAAGTTTGTGCAAAGTACTTCAACGCCAAAGTCATTTGACTGTTGCCAAAGTCGTCGGGGAATTTACACTAGCGCCAAAGTTTGTTCGTCAGTGGATAAATTGTGAAGCGCCAAAGTAGACGACATCAGTGAATAAAATGACTGTTGCCAAAGTACTCAGTGTCACGGGATAAAATGACTGCCGCCAAAGAACTTGGTGTCAGGGGATAAAATGACTACGCTAAAGTACTTGGTGTCAAGGGATAAAATGATTGTCGCCAAAGTACTAGGCGCCAATGGATAAAAAGGTTATCGCCAAAGTGCTCGACATCAATGGACAAAAGCCTAGTGCCAAAGTGAGTACCATCAAGGAATAATAAACTCAACGCCAAAGTTTGCTCTTGACCATCGCCAAAGTCCACTGATTTCGTGCACAAAAAAGAAAGATGACTTCGCACGACATGATAGAGCTACAAAAATAGGAAATAAAAGTGATTGGACTTTTTTGGCTACTTTTCTAATCCTGGCAAGTCTGAAACACGAAAGGCAAGGAAGAGAGATGGAAAAGCTTTGAAAAAAAGCTGGAATTGACGAAAATTAATCTTTTCATATCTTTACTGCAACAAATCTTGATTATGTATTCTTACATGCTTCAATGTAAAAAAAGAGTGTTGAACAAGAAGTATGCATATAAATAGACAACCTTCTTCTATTAGAAAAAACACAGAGAAATATGCATACATTGAAGAAAAATACATAGGTAAGATACATACTCAATAGATAGATTTCTCTCTTGTAATAGAAATTGAAACTCTTGTTTTAGATAAGGAAGCTGATTGAAAAATTAGGTTGTAGCAAAACCTAGAAATTAATAAACTTTATTAGTCTTGAAATTTTTTGGTGTTTTAAGTTATCTATTATATTCTTTGTCTTTAACACAAAGAAGCTACAACAAAATACAATACTTGTTCATCCCTTTTGCTCATTGTTTGCAAAAAGTTTGAAAATTTAAGAGTTTTGTATTCAACCCCCCTTTTACAATATTCATCCAGGAAAAATAATTGGTATCAGAGCAAGACAGTTTTTATTAACTATAAAAGATCCAAGATGAGTACCAAGATGGTTGCAATCATCAAAATTCATGTTCTTGAAAAGAACAAGTACAATATGTGGAAAAAAAATGATGTTGTTCATTAGCACCCAAAATCCCATGTATCCAGGGATTCTTAAAAAAGGGCCTTTCATCCCTATGAGACATATTCCTAAAACTACAACGAATGGTTAGGTCATAGAGCAACACTATAAGCCTAAGGATCCCTCTAAGTATACTGATTCAGAGAGGGAGAAGACATTAATGGATACACACCTTCAACTGATACTAAGTGAAGCTCTAGATGAGGTGATGTATCATAGTGTTATGAACAACACATTTGCAAAGTAGATTTGGGACACTCTAGAGGTTTTGTGTGAGGGCACAGAAGAAGTAAGAAATAACCAAAGGCAGATTCTGATAACTCAATATGAAACCTTCATTGCAAAACTAAATGAAGGCATAATTGAGGTATTTAAAAGATTTAATAAACTTATGAATGACCTCCAATTACATGGAAAGAAATAAGATAATAATGAGGTCAATCTAAAGTTTATGCTGACCCTCCCAGACCATCTAGAGAACAAGACAACATCAATTAAAGAATCAAGGGATTTAACACAAATCTCCCTAGATAAAATCTATGGAATCTTGAAGACCTATTAATTGGAGCAAGCTCAGAAAAGAAGCATCTACAATAATAACAGAAGCTCCTGCTCAGGCACAACACTGCTGATAGGTGAAGACAGAAGAATGGAAGAGAGAGTCCTTGTTGCAAAAGACAAGGAAAATGAACCTGAAGAATGCCAAGAGAAGAATCTGCTCAAGGAGATTGAAGATTCTGAGGAAGATGACAACTACACTCTAGAAGAACTTGAGAACAAAACTATAGTCTATATGGAAAGGAAGTTTAAGAATCTTATATTCAAAAGAAACACAAGATTCACCAAGTCCAATACTCAAGCAACATGATCCAACTCAAGTAGTGCCTCTAGAACTAGTTTCAAAGGAGGTTATAAAATTGGGAGCATTGATAGATCAAAAATCAGATGCTACAACTGCAATGAGTTAAGAGACTTTGCCATAGAGTGTAGAAAGCCTAAGCAATCCAAATCAATCAAGGACTATGATGAGCTCAAGAAGAAGTATGACATGCTCTTGAAGAAGCAAGGCAAAACATATATTGTTGAAGGAAAAGGCTGGGATGATTATGATGAAGATTGAAGAACTAGAGGAGTATGTCAACATGGCACTCATAGCGAACTCATCTGATGATAGTTCAAGGAAGAACATTCATGTACCAAATCTCTGTAGCATTAAAATGTCTAACTCTGAATATAAAAGAATTGTTGAAGAACTTAGTGTAGACTTATTTCAAATTCATACTAGCCTAGTTGCTTCTAATGAAGAAAATGCTAGACTAATAACTGAAATTGAAAAATTGACTGCTAGAAATGAAGAAATTGAATTAGCATATGTCACATTAGAGTCTCTAAAGCAAGAGAACGAGTATCTAAAGAACAAAGCCAAATGTGTCAAAGCGATTGAGGAATTCCTGAGAAAAGAATTATGCCAAAATGAGTTTAAGATTGTTGCTTTTAAGAAGTCTGCTTACATCACTAAAGAAATTCTTGATAATTCTGTCATAGGATCAAAAGTAGGAATATGCTATGACTATGAAAAGAAAATAGGAAAGAAACCTATGGTAAGATGTTAGGAATTATAGCATTTGATGATGATATATAACCACTTAGAATTGTTTAATTTGTAATTGTACAAGAACCTGTAGTAGTGCACTATGAAAAACTACTATCAAAAACTGCAGGTGAGCACATTAGAGACTACAATAAATGCATTTGGAAAGTTCAACAAAAGTCAAAGTTGGTCAAGTAAAATTTAGCCTATCGGAGACTAAGGAATTAGCCTCTTAGAGACTAAGTTTTTGCCTATTAGAGACTAAGTTTTTGCCTATCGGAGACTAAAATTTAGCCTATCAGAGACTAAGGTTTTGCCTATTGGAGACTAAAATTTAGCCTATTGAAGACTAAGAGTTGAAGACTAAGAGTCAAAGACTAAAATTTAGCCTATCGGAGACTAAAATTTTAGCCTATCAGAGACTAAAATTTTAGCCCATCAGAGACTAAGGTACTATCAGAGACTAATGTTGAAGCTACCAGAAACTAAGGCAAAGACTCCCCGTTGCATTGAAGTACTCTTAAGAAGAGTTGACTAAAGCCAAACTCAATTACCTATCACCAGAGTCTGGGCATCAAGGGATAAGTTCTCAGTGTTAGGGGATAAATTTCTCGACATCAAGGGATAAGTTCTCGACGTCAGGGGATAGATTTCTCGGCATCAAGGGATAGGTTTCTCGTCATCAGGGGATGGATTTCTAGGCACCAAAGACTGTCTATAAGGGGATAAATGATCAGAGACTAAAGATGACATGGGATGACATATGACTAATAAAGTTAAGGTGGTGGAATTAAGATAAGGATGGTTAACCAATAAGGAGAGATTGGCTACCAAAGAAGCTTCAAGGAAATAAGTTATACATACACACATATGAGTATAAAAACTGCAGGTGTGAACACTACAAAAATAACTTATAGAGATAAGTTATAATTACATACAAGCATGCGTATAAAGCTGCAAGTGTAAAAGCTGCAAACCGTAAGTATGAAATACTACAGAAATAACTTATGGCAACTTGAAGAAGAAATTCATTGAAGTTAGACCAATAAAGTCCAAAGAAGCCCACGAAGATAAGTTATATATTGCTGATAACTTATCTTGAGAACTCCAAGAAGAAAATAAGAAGCTGGTGCGGTGAATATACACCAAAAAAGTCACATAGAAGGCTGGCATCTAAGAGAGATTGTACGAAGAAGAAAGATATGTGATAGAACTGTAAGTACCAATGAAAAATAGAGATATTTTTGGTAACTGCTTAGAATAGAAGCTTGGAGAACAAAGGAGTTATGTCTATCAATAGAGACATGGAGAAGCTGAGATAATATACAACAAGAATATCACTGAGATACACAAAAACACAAGTCTACATATTATCTTAGATAAATAGCAGCTATAATAAACTTACAAAAAGAGAGAAACAAGTTTTCATAACTTGAGAAAAGCTAGAAATCATATTCTAGAGTGCAGTTGTTATTTTCAACAGACTTGTTTGAAGCTAGTCATTCACACCAGTGAGCTTTTGTAATACTTTATTGAATTATAAAAGTTAAGAAACACTTGTGATATATTGTATTCTTTCAATTCCGCAACTTTTAATGTAGTATATTCACTAAACTCACAAAGTTCGAAAGAATTTAGTGGTTTCTATTCAACCCCCCCCCCCCCCCCCGCCCTGTACAAACCATCTTGTGGGACAAACAATTGGTAACAGAGCCTATTGATTAAAACACCAATCAAGAGATCAAAAAGATGGGACAGAAGGATGACAATATCAAAATTCCAATGCTCAAGAGCGAAGAGTACTTCTTATGGAAGAAAAGAATGTTCCTGTATTTTGAATCAACTGATTCCCAATATGCTAACATCCTCAAGGAAGGACCTGTCATTCCCACAAAAGTTGTTCCACAAGGTATTGTTAATGGCATTCCAACCCAAGAGACATTTGTACCTAAAAAGCCAAATGAGCTCTCCAAGGAAGAAAGCGAGGAAGTCCTAAAAGACAGAAAAATTATGAACATCCTCTACAATGGGTTGGACAATGATATGTTTAACAGTGTCATTAACTGCCAAAGTTCCAAGGAGATATGGGAAACTATTCAACTACTATGTAAAGGAACTGAAGAAGTTAGGGCCAACAAAAGATCATTACTCATTCAATAATATGAGTATTTCATTGCCAAATCTGGAGAATCTATTACTCAACTGTATGATAGATTCAACAGACTCATCAATGATCTTAGATTACATGGGAAAGTCTATGAGAATATAGACACAAATATTAAATTCATAGGTCATTTCCACAATCTTGGGATGCCAAGACAACTGCTGTAGGGGAAGTTAAGGATATGGATACCATGTCCTTGGACAAGCTCTATGGAAATCTCAAAACTTATGAGCATGAAGTACAATAGAGACGCATGCTAAATCCTGACTTCAAGAAAGAGAAGTTTGTTGCATTTATAGTAGAGACAAGTAACATGAAGCTTGATCAGAAAAGAGTTCTCATTAAGGAATCATATTTTGGTCTACAATCTGATAAACAAGCTAAAGATGTGGAGGTAGAGGAAAAACCCTACACAATTAAAGATTTAGAAGACGTTGATGAAGTTCTTGCTCTAATAGCTAGAATATTAAATAAGCTTAAATTTGCCAGGAGAAAGCCTGGATTCAACAATCTCTTTGCATCTAAGAACTCTGCACAACCCTACTCCTGGTTGTAGTTTACGGGCAGTGTTTCTTTCGAATCACCTCTGGCCATAACTAGCTCCAATACCAACTATGGCGACCCCAAAATCCCTTACTAGACCAGGGTTTCGTTAAAAGAAGGAAAGATAACTTCACATCAAATCATAGCATAAATACTAATAAAAGGAATTAGTAAAGAGTTATTACAACCCAAAATATTTCATTCTCAGTGGAAGTTATTCTATCTCTATGTAATAACACAAAACATTACTCTTCAAAACAACTTCCTTTCTTCCTTCCTTATCGGCACTCAAAAGGGTTAGCCAAACTCAGTAGCTGATCATCTTTGCCTTCCCCTTGTCAGAGGGTTCAACCTTTATACCTTGCCCTGGAAGACATTAAAATTCAACAAGAATGAGCGATTTATGCCCAGCAAGTATAAAAAAACAATTTGGGAAACAAAACAGGAATATTACTAGGGATTCAATTCTGTTTGAGAGGCTCAGTGGAACAATACTAATGCCTCGAAAATCTTTGAAGAATCTTAAGGATCACCGATGTTTAACAATGTGTAATCCTCTTTGAAGAAAAGCTGGTATTCACCTGTGTACAACTTTCTCAAAATATCCATCGGGGGCTAAACCCGTTAGATCTGCTAACCATACGGTACATAGCTGGCCTAACTGTGACCGCATAATCCCTCCTTGTGTGTACGTATGTAGTCACTTAAAATTCCTCTAGGTCAGGTGAAGAACAAATCAACACCTTTCCCTTCCTCTTGCCAACCATGTGGCATAACCCATTTAAGGGACATATCATTCTCATTTGTTTGCACAGATATAAGATTGAAAAGTAACTAAAAATCAAAGCTCAGTTATATCTATGCACTTTCATTCATATCATACTAGCAAAAATTAAAGCATAGCATACTGATTCACAAAGAAATAAAGAAATAAAAGTCATAACCTTGTATGCATGTCGAATCAATTGATCATGCGCTTAACTGAAATAAGCATAAAAGTGAGAATATACTTGCCTCGGTCCCTTGGTACACAATCAAATTCAATTTACTCGTGAGTGAAAGTTTCTGTAAAACATGCATATCATAAGATAAATTTAATACCTTAGTTAAAAGTATGAGAGAAAAATGCATATGTGATATCCTTTTTAATGTTTCAAATCTGACAAAAGAACCGTTGAGATTAAAGGATTAACATCCTCAAATAATTTAAGGAAAATAATGTTTTATAGCTTTAAAGACAGACTGCGCATCAGGGGAAAATCCTCCATGTCAGGGGATCCTTTGTCATCAGGGGATAACTAGTCGTCAGGGGATGACTGGACATCAATGGGTAAACTACCTATCAAGGGATGTCTCTCGACCATCAGGGGATAGCCTCTTGGCCATCAAGGTACCACTAACTCATCAAGGGATAGTCATCAGGGGATAATTGCTCACCGCCAAACCCGTTGGGTGATAACTTTGACTATCGCTGAACTCTCTTGGCTGTCAGGGGATGATTTGTTCATTGCCAACTTAGTAAGTCATCACCGAACTTTATCAGTGGATAATTTGTTTAGTGCCAAACTTCTCAGAGAAAAGTAGTTCAGTGCCAAACTCAGTTGGCTATCGCCAAACTCCTCGGGGACTAATATCTTTAACCATCAGAGACTAACATATTTTGCCCATCAGAGACTATGAATGATGTCATCAGGGACTAATTTAAACTTCCTTCGTCAGAGACTAAAATTATCTCATCAGGGACTAACATTAACTCATCAGAGACTAGAATTATCTCGTTAGAAACTAACATTAACTCATCAGAGACTAAAATTATCTTGTCAGAGACTAACATGGAGCTTGTCTTCATTTTGATGGAAGGCCTAACATGAACAACTCAACCTATAATGCCTAATAAACATGAAAATTCAAAAGAATATAATCCTTTAAAGTTTTATTCTTTCTTGAAAACTTAGCATACATGATTAATAAATCTTTGATGCTATTTACGAAAAAAAAAACTAAGTAGAGTACCAGGTTCTTATCTCTTCATCTTTAAGGGAGAAATTTAAAGCTTGTCTGAGAATAATTTCCCGAGAGAAAGACTTGGAAATTTATGAAAATAGTAAGTTTAGAGAAAAACTTTAGAAGAGAAATTTTTAGAAAGAGATTAAAATTTTACCTCTGAATGAGGTATTTATAGCAGACTAAGATTAAGCCTTGAAATAAGATGATTGGTTAGTCTAGACGGTAAAATGACTGTTTATCATTACTCTTTAATAGCTAACAACACTATAAGCAGCTGTTGTCACACATGCAGCTTGTCTTTAATCAATTGTTGCTACACAACTTGCTTACTAAACAAGTAACTTCACACGTAACTCCTTCCATCTCCGTACAAGCTAAATTTCTTAATCTTACACTCACAACATCCACCTTTGTTCATGCTTGATTAAATTAGTCTCATATAAGATTTTGAGATTAATGAATTCAAATCCCTTTGATGATTTTACAAAGGAAATTGAGGTTATAAAAATTTTAGACATCACATGGACATAATACTCAAGCATTTAGAATTCATACCTCATACCTTATAGGAAATCATCTCATAAACATTCTATTTATTTAAGAAAATAAAATTTTGGGTCATCACATTCTACCCCCCTTAAGAGAAGTTTCATCCTCGAAACTTAGCTATCAAATAAATGAGGGTATTTGTCAATCATAGCGCTTTCCAGCTCCCAAGTAGCTTCCTCTACACTATGATTTCTCCATAACACTTTTACGGAAGGAATCCCTTTATTCCTAAGAATTTTAACTTGTCGATCGAACACCTGAACAGGGACCTTTTCATAATTTAAATCCGGTTGCAACTCTATTGGTTGGTAATCGATTATTCCTTTATGGTCCGCTTTGTAAGGACGTAATACTGATACGTGAAATACATCATGAATGTGGCCCAAAGCCGGTGGCAGTGCCAATTGATAGGCCACTTCACCAATCTTCCTCAATACTTCGAAAGGTCCCACGTAGCAGGGGTTCAGCTTTCCTTTCTTGTCAAAGCGCATTACACCTTTCCAGGGTGACACTTTCAACAATGCATAACTTCCAATTTCCAAGGTTTGATCCTTTCTGTGCTGATCAACATATTGTTTCTGTTGGCCTTGAGCCGCCTTCATTCTTGTTCTAATTACTTTGCTTGTTTCTTCAGTCTGTTGAACTATCTCCGGTCCAATTAGCTTCCTTTCTCCCACTTCATTCCAGTAAAGTGGGGTTCTACATTTTTGACCATACAATGCTTCAAATGTGCCATGCCAATGCTGGCATGATAACTATTATTGTATGCGAATTCAATCAGTGGCAGATGGTTGTCCTAATGTCCCTTGAAATCGAGAACGCAAGCTCGCAGCATATCTTCTAGTGTCTAAATCGTGCGTTCAGATTGACCATCCGTCTGTGGGTGATAGGCCATGCTCATATCTAGTCTTATTCCTAGACATTCTTGGAATCTTTTCGAAAATCTTGAGGTAAACCTCAGATCTCGATCAGAGACGATGGAGACTGACACTCCATGTCGACTCACAATTTCCTTAATATATAACTTCACCATTTAATCGATCTTGTATGTATACTTGATGGCCAAAAAGTGTGCCGATTTGGTCAATCTATCGACTATGACCCAAATGGCATTCAATCCTCTGAGTGTGGTTGGTAATCCAACTACAAAGTCCATTGTGATAAACTCCCACTTTCACTCAGGAATTTCCAAAGATTGAAGCAGTCTACTTGGTTTCTGGTGTTCTGCTTTAACCCTTTGACATCTTAAGCATCTACTCCCCCAATCAGTTATTTCTCTCTTCATGTTGGGCCACCAAAAATTTTGTTTGAAGTCTTGATACATCTTCGTGCTTCCTAGATGAATAGAAAATTTTGAGTAGTGGGCTTCGTACAGAAGTTCTTGCCGCAATTCAGTCTTCGCAAGAATCCATACTTGTCCTTCATATTTCAATAATTCATCGTTGTGCATGCGACTCTTTCCTTTCTCTCCCTTAATCAATCTGTCTTTTTCCTCATAATGCTCTTCTTGTGCAATTTTAATGAGGTCATGCAATTGAGGCCGAGCTTGAATTTCTTCTTCTATATCTATCCTCTGGGCAGTGGCAAGTGTATGAAGCTGTAGGTGTTCAAATTCCTTTTGGACCTCTTCTTGTATGGTCATTGCATTCAATCTTTCACGATGGCTGAGCGCATCAGCAACTACATTTGCCTTTCCAGGATGGTAGTTGATAGAACAGTCATAGTCCTTAATCAATTCTAACCAATGCTTTGTCGCATGTTGAACTCTTTTTGCGTAAATATATACTTCAAGCTTTTGTGGTCAATATATATCTCGCACTTCTCACCGTAAAGGTAGTGCCTCCAAATCTTCAACGCAAAAATGATAGCTACCAATTCTATGTCATGCACAAGGTATCGTTTCTCGCAATCTTTCAACTGTCTTGAGGCATAAGCAATCACTTTGCTATGCTGCATCAAAACCACTCCAAGTCCTTGTTTTGACGCATCACTGTAAATAATGAATTTGCCCTTGTTATCCGGTAATGTCAGAACAGGGGCTGTAGTCAACCTCTTCTTCAATTCCTAAAAACTCTTCTCACAATCATGAGTCCAAACAAATTTTGTAGTCTTTCTTGTCAAGTTTGTCAAAGGCACAACTAATTTTGAGAAGTCTTTAACAAACCTCCTGTAGTAGCCTGCCAAGCCTAAGAAACTTCTTACTTTGGTTGGGTTTGTTGGCCAAGGCCACTTCGTGATTGCTTCTATCTTATTGGGGTCCACTGCAACACCAGTTTCGTTGATCACATTACCAAGAAACTTTACTTCCTTCAGCCAAAATTCACATTTGGAAAATTTGGCGAATAACTGCTCCTTTCTTAGAACTTCTAGCGTTATCCTTAGGTGCTCCTCATGCTCTTTTGCCGTCTTTAAATAGATAAGAATATCATCAATGAAAACGATAATGAACTTATCCAAGAATGGTTTGAAGACATGATTCATCAAATCTATAAAAGTTGCTGGTGCATTTGTCAATCCAAATGACATTACTAAGAACTCATAGTGACCATAGATAGTTTGGAATGCCGTCTTTGATATGTTCTCCTCTTTGATCTTCAATTGGTGGTACCCTGAGCAAAGATCTATTTTTGAAAAGTATCTCCCTCCTTTAAGTTGATCAAAAAGATCGTCTATCCTTGGCAGGGGGTACTTATTCTTGTTCGTGACCTTGTTCAACTCTCGATAATCAATGCAGAGTCTCATCGATCCATCTTTCTTTCGAACAAATAATATTGGTGCACCCCAGGCTAACACACTTGGCCTAATCAATCCTCGGTCCAAGAGTTCTTATAATTGCATCATCAGTTCCTTCAGTTCAGATGGTATCATGCGGTATGGGGCCTTGGAGATTGGCACGATACCGAGAATTAAATTGATTTAAAAATCCACTTCCCTATCCAAGGGTAGTCCAGGCAACTTTTCTGGGAATATGTCTGTAAACTCCCTTACCACAGGGACATCCTCAATCTTAATTTTATCCTTGTCGGTATCATGTACATAAGCCAAGAAGGCTTCGCAACCCTTGCAATTCATCTTCTTTGTCTGAATCATGGTCAAGAACGGTGATGATTTTACCATCTTGGTGCCATGAAACCAAACCTTCTCCCTTTGGGGAGATCGCAGGACTAATCGCTTCTTCTTACAATCAATATTGGCCTGGTATTTGAACAACCAATCCATTCCCAATATTACGTCGAATTCCCCCAATGGAAAAGGAATAAGATCAGCAAGAAACTCGTGTTGATCTATTTTCAAGGTGCAATTAGGGTAAACGTGAGAAATGCTTACCACCTCACGGTTGGCAACTACTACTTCTAAGGGCTTAGGTAGAAGTTCCAGTCGAGCTAGCATATTCCTAGCTAACCGTTCTGATATAAAACTTCGAGTAGCACCCGAATCAAATAACACATGAGTATGTAAAGAGTTCACTAGTAGTGTACCTGTCATAACATCATCAGAAGCCACAACATCTTGCACGGTCATGTTGTAAGTCCTCGCTTGTGGTCGCACTGGTACAGTGTTGGCTCCCATCAGCATTGGTTGGCCACCTTTCTTTTTAGGGCAATTTGGAGAGATGTGCCCTTCCATTCCGCACGTGTAACATATCCTTAACGTGACAAGCGGTCTATTATTTTGCTGAGGTTGTTGTAGTCTTCCTTAGGGCTGGACAGAGGCGGGGTTCAAAGTTGGACAATTTGAGCAGAAGTGCCCCGGTTAGCGATGCTTGAAACAAACATCCTTCCCTTTCAAGCACGAGGTTGTCCAATAGTTCTTCCCGCAGTTTGACGCACAGTAGCCCTCCTTGCAATGCCATCAGATGATTGCTCCCTCCACTTCCTCTTTCCACTGTTGCTCAAACTAATACCGTTGTTGCTCCTCTCTTCCTTCTTTATACCAAGGTTCTGATGGTTTCTAGGTCTTAACTATCCCTTGATGACAAGTCCTGATGTTGACTTTATCAATGCTTCTGGATCCCCAGATGTAGACTTGATTAGTGCTTCATTATCCACTGATGCTAATCCTTGATTTAGAATTAGATCAGTGCTTCTTAATTCCCTAATGTTAAGCTCTAATGCTATCCGCTAATGACATCCAATAATTCAGTAGTCAAGCTATCCCTGATGGTATCCCCTGAAGGGTTTATCCATCGATGCCATCCACTGATGCACTAGTCAGGCTATCCCCTGATGGTATCCTATAACGGGTTTATCCACTGATGTCATCTATGATGTAGTATCCAGGCTATCCCATGATGGGTTTATCCTCCTATGCCTTTTTGAATACTAACATCTTTATCCACTGATACTTTGTTGGCCTTTCCTTGAATGCTTGATGTGTTGAATACTTGAACATTAAGTACAACCAGACATTCCCTGACACTAACAAGTCCTTGAAATATCCATTAATGACTCACCTAGTGCAGTATTGGTTATTCCCTAATAGACTAAGTTGTTTATCAGTGAATGCTTATTTGTGTAAATATTCTAAGGTTTATAAAATCTCTTGAGTATTTACAAGTCCACAATTATTAAAACAACACTAATATCATCATCATCAACATAATACCTAACAAATATCATGCTTGCAATTGGATGTGAGTAATAAAACATTTACCAATAAAGACTAAGCTCAAGTTGAATAAAAATTTTTATTCTCTATCAATATATATACGAAACAATTATGTATACGTAAGAAACAAAAATAGTATAAGTACTTGCATGAAATAAATATCATGTTTGCAATTGGATACGAGTAATCAAGCATTTAGCAATAAAGACTAAACTTAAGTTGAATAAATAATTTTTATCTCTATCGGTATGTATAAGAAATTGTTAGTCCCAAAAAAGATCGTTTGTGTGTGTGTTAGGGTGGGGTTGGGGGGTTGGTTGAATTCAAGCTATAAAATTCTTTTGAACTTTGTGAACTAAGTGAATATATTGTATTGAAAATTGCGGAATTGAAAGAATACAATGTATCACAGTTACTTCTGAACTTTTATTGATCAAGGAAAGATTACAAAAGCTCATTTGTGTAGATGACTAGCTTCTATACTCTGTTTAGTGATGAACAACTGCAACCTATAAAGTAATTTCTAGCTTCTCGTGTTCTAATAACTTGTTGCTTTGTATCTCTCTCAATATTTACCATATAGATATAGAAAGTCTTTCTTCTAGGTAACCATTAAAGCTTAAACAATGTTTGTCCCATGGTTAAACCAACCTAATATTGTAGACTTGAAAGAGTAGTAAAGAAAATAGCGTAACCTATTGCATAGGCTTTGGCACATCGAGGAAGAGGCTAGTTTACTTGAACTAGCGGGAGTTGGTTTTTGAATCAATAAATGAAGAATGGGAAGTGCTAATCATTGATACTCTCTAACTCTTGATACAACTGCTCTCTTTCTGTAAATTGATTACAACTGCTATAGATGTTATGTGTTTTTTTGATTTGTTCTGAGATGTTCTATATATATAGTTATAGACACAGCTCCCTTGTCCTCCAAGCTTCTTCTTTAAGCTACTTCCAAAAATATCTATGACGTTCTTTGGTAATTCTAACTTTGTTACATAACTTCTCTTTTGCATAACCTTTCTTGAACGCCAATTTACTATGTAACTTCTCTGGTACACACTTTCTCCTTATTGCACTAGCTTCCTTATTTAATTCTCAGAGTTCCTAGGATAAGTTATAGTTGCATCTGCTATGTATTTGTATAACTTATCTCTTTGCGATTCTCTGGTTCTTATTGGATCAGCTTCCTTATTTTGCTCTTTGAGTTTGTATAAGTTATCTCTGCAACTTATACACTTACGGAATTATATGTATAACTTCTCTTTTTGAAGGTTCATTGGTAGTCAATCTCTCCTTATTGGACCACCTTCTTTATTTTAATCTCAAAGTCCTAACTGAGAGTTAGTGGTTTGTTGCAGATAGCTATATATCATCTTCAATATTCACTGATGGTCATTTATCCTTTGATGACCATTTAAACTTTAATGAGTTAATTTTGTTGTCTCTGATGGTCACCTGTAGTCTCTGATGGTCATTTAGTCTTTGATAGGATTGGTTAACTTTGAATTATCTTTAGTCTTGATAGTTAGTCTTTGATAGAAAAAACACTTTAGTTTGTGATAGTACAATTCTTAGTCTCCGATAGACTAATTATTAGTCTCCAATAATACAATTCTGCAGGTGAGTTGCATAATTGCTTTGAGCTTTCATATGCTGCTATAAACCATCATTCCTTGAAGATATATTGTATTTTGAGTGGATAACATCCTCTGATGTTGTGTTATAATTGAAAATGGCATTATCCACTACTGAACTTATTCTGCAAATTAGCCTATGATGATGTGCAGATTTCTGCAAATTAGTCTCTGGTGGGCAAGAACTGTTAGGAATTATAATATTTGAAGATGATGTATAAACACTTAGAATTGTTAGATTTTGTACTTGTAAAAGTACCCGCAATAGTTTTCTATCAAAGACTGCATTTGGAGAGTTCAACAAAAGTCAAAATTGGTTGAGCAAAATTAGTTTATTAGAGACTAAGTTTTTGTTCATCGGGAACTAAGTTTTTGTTCATCAGAGACTAAGTTTTTGTTCATCGGAGACTAAGTTTTTGTTCATCGGAGACTAAGTTTTTGTTCATCGGAGACTAAGTTTTTGTTCATCGGAGACTAAGTTTTTGTTCATCGGAGCCTAAGTTTTTGTTCATTGGAGACTAAATTTTTGTTCATCGGAGACTAAGTCTTTCAGAGACTAAGTATTTGCTCATCTAAGACTAATGTTGAAGCTACCAGAGACTAAGGTAAAAACACTACAATGCGTTAAAGTAGCCTTGAGAAGATTTGATGGTCGCCAAAGTTATTTGGCTAACGCCAAACTCAACACTACTCAACACCAAAGTCTTTTTAACTGTCGCCAAAGTCATTTGCCTATCGCCAAAGTCGTCGGGCAAATCAAACAATAGCGCCAAACTCAAAATGACTATCGCCAAAGTCATCGGGAAAATTTTTATCACTGAAGAACAAGCGCTCGAGCATCAAGGGAAGAATATCCACTGATGAACAAAACAGCTCATCAGGGGATAAATATCCACTGATGAACAAAATAGTTCATAAGGGGATGAATATCCACTGATGAACAAAATAGCTCATCAGGGGATAAATATCCACTAATGAACAGAGATTGTCCATCAGGGGATAAAATAATCAGAGACTAAAAATGACATCTGGGATGACATATGGCTGAGTTCAAAAATTCACTAACTCAAGATTAAAGGCGGTGAAATTAAAATATAGACGGTGGTCCAATAAGGAGAGATTGGCTTCCAAAGAAGCTTCAAGTAGATAAGTTATACACTGTAGGTGTGAACACTGATAAAGTAAAATATGGAGATAAGACATACTCATACACTAGCATGCGTATATAGTTGCTGGTGTGAAAACTGTAGAGATAACTTATAGAAACTTGAAGGAAGAAAATATGGAAGTTGGTCCAATCAAAACCTAGGAAGCTCATAGAGATAAGTTATTCACTGCAGAGATAACTTATCATGGGAACTCCAAGAGGGAAAGAGGGAGCTGGTGTGCTGATACACCAGAGATGTTACATAACAGGGTGGCGTGCAAGGAAGGTCATGCAAAAAGAAGAAGTTATGTGATAGAGCTGCAATTACCAAAGAATATCAGAGCTATTTTTGGAGGCAACTCACTATGAAAGCTTGGAGAACAAGGAAGCGATGTCTATAAATAGATACATGGAGCAGCTGAGATAATATATTTGAGAGATATAACAAGATATCACTGTGATACACAAAAACAGTAGTATACATATTATCGCAGATCATATCGCAACTGTAATAAACTTACAGAGAGAGAGAAAGAAACAAGTTTTCATAACTTGAGAGAAGCTAGAAATCATATTCTAAAGTGTAGTTGTTATTTTCAACAGAGTTGTTAGAAGCTGGTTATTCACATCAGTGAGCTTTTATAATATTTCATTGATTTATAAAAGTTCTAAAACTCTTGTGATATATTGTATTCTTCCAATTCCGCAACTTTTAATACAGTATATTCACTAATCTCACAAATTTCAAAAGAATTTTGTGGTTTGTATTCAACCCTCCCTTCTACAAACCATCTTGTGGGGCAAACAATTGGTATCAGAGCCTATTGATTAATAGACCAATCAATAGATCAAAAGATGGGATAGAAGGATGGAAATGTCAAAATTCTAATGCTTAAGACGGAAGAGTACTTCTTGTGAAAGAAGAGAATGTTTTTGCATTCGGAATCAACTGATTCTCAATATGCTGACATCCTCAATGATGGACCTGTTATTCCCACAAAAGTTGTACCACAAGGTATTGTTGATGGCGTTCCAACCCCAGAGACATTTGTACCTAATAACCCAAATGAGCTTTCCAAAGAAGAAAAAAAGGAAGTCCTAAAAGACAAAAAAATCATGAACATCCTCTACAATGGGTTGGACATTGATATGTTTAATAGTATCATCATTTGCCAAAGTTCCAAGGAGATATGGGAAACCATTCAAATATTATGTGAAGGAACTAAAGAAGTACGGGCCAAAAAAAGGTCATTACTCATTCAACAATATGAGTATTTCACTGCCAAACCTAGAGAATCTATTACTCAACTATATGATAGATTCAATAGACACATCAATGATCTTAGATTGCATGGGAAAGTCTATGAGAATATAGACACAAATATTAAATTCATAAGGTCACTTCCACAGTCATGGGATGCCAAGACAACTGTTGTAAGGGAAGCTAAAGACATGAATACCATGTCCTTGGACAAGCTCTATGGTAATATAAAGCTTGAAATGCAACAGAGAAGCTTGCAACAGAGAAGCATGCTAAATCCTGACTTCAAGAAAGAGAAGTTTGTTGCATTTACAGCAGAGACAAGTAATATAAAGCTTGATGGGAAAAGAGTTCTCATTAAGGAATCAGATTCCGATCAAGAATCTGATAAGGAAACTAAAGATGTGGAGGTAGAGGAAGAACTCTGCACACCTAAAGATTTAGAAGACATTGATGAAGTTCTAGCTCTAATAGCTAGAAAATTCAAAAAGCTTAAATTTTCCAGGAGAAAGCCTGGATTCAACAATGTCTTTTCATTAAAAAAAGAAAGTCAATCTGGCAAGGTTGATAGATCTAAGTTCAGGTGTTTCAACTGTGACACTCTTGGACACTTTGCTAGTGAATGTAGGAAGCCCGAGTTTGACAAAAAGACAAGGGAACCCAGGGATGCTACAAGAGATGAGGATTACTATAAAAAGAAATACTATGATCTCTGCAGCAGCAACAAGGGCAAAGGAAAGCCACTGATCATAGAAGGCAAAGATTGGGCTGATTTAAAATTAGAGGATGAAGAATATGTCAACATGGCACTGATGGCCAACTCCTCTAATAGTAGTAACACTTTTGGAAGTCCAAATTCCAAGAACTCCCAGGTAACTGACTTAATTATTCCTTCTACTATGTCATTATTTGATTGTCAAGAAAGTTTAACTGACATGTGTAAAGAAATGTACCATTTAAAAGGAACACTTAGATGCTCTGTAAAAGAAAATGCTAGACTCATTGAAACGATTGAACTGTTAAAGAATAGAAATTATTTCTTAGAGTCTGGGCTAGGTGTTCTTGAACAAGTCAGGAAAGAGTGAAAAAAGACACTAGATGATCTTGCATGTGCTAAACAAATAGAAGAATGGCTAAGAGCACAACTTAAGAAAGAACATGACATCATAAAAGAATGGACCAACTCCTCTAAAATAGTTAAGAAGACAATAAAAAAATATAGCACCAGTCAAAATGAAGGGCTAGGCTATAATAATAAGGTCCAGGGAAAGCTACTACTCTTACCTTTAAAAAGATAAAATTTGTTAAGGCAGGAGCTACTGAAGAAAAATCTAAGGAGACTATGCTAGAACAAAGAGTTAGTGAGCTGGAAAAGAAATTAAATGACTTTAGAGCCAAAAGCTCTAAAACAAAATCCACTCACTCATCAAAGGTTAAGCTAAAAAGTAATAGGAATGGTAAGGAGGGAATTAACAAATAAACTAATTATACTCCTGTTATTAATGCACCTAGGAAACATTGCTGGAAGTGTGGAAATCCCAACCACCTTGCTTATAAGTGTAAAAATATCCCTAGGAACATGCATGCTAGAAACTTACCTTCTGATAAAAGGAAAAAGTTAACTATTAAGAACCACTCAAATGTTCAAAAGGTTAAAAACAGTTATCTGAAATCTCCTCTAAAGTTAAGGCAAAAATCTGATGCACCTAAGGCTAAGAAGAAAGTTATTTCTTCTAAACAGTGGGTAATAAAGAAAGATAAAATTGAAAAACCCTTAACAACTGCTAAATTAAACTTTAAAAATGTCAATGGACCTAAGAAAGTCTGGGTTCCTAAATTAACTTAGTTGTTTACTGTGTGCAGGGTACAAAGAAATAGATTTGGTTCTTGGATAGTGGCTATTCAAGACACGTGACTGGAGACAAGACCCTACTAACCCAATTGGAGGAGAAAGCTGGCCCAAGTGTTTCTTTTGGAGATGATAGCAAAGGATATACCTTGGGATATGGCAAAGTTACAAATGGAAATGTCATCTTGAACAATGTAGCACTAGTTGACGGTCTTAAGTACAACTTGCTTAGTATCAGCCAACTGTGTGACAGAGATTACAATGTTGCTTTCAAGGATGAACATTGTTTGAAAAGTAACAGTAGAGATGGAAAAATAGTTCTATTTGGAGTTAGAAAAGGTAACCTCTACATAGCTGACTTTGGTTCATCTAATAAATATTAGTTCACATGCTTTTACAGTAAAGCATCAGTGGATGAAAGTTGGCTATGACATAAGAAGCTTTCTCACCTGAATTTTAAGACAATCAACATTTTGGTGAAGAAAGAATTAGTAATAGGACTTCCACAACTGGAATTCACTAAAGATGGCTTATGTGGAGCTTGTCAAAAAGGGAAGCAAAAGAAGACTTCCTTTAGAAGCAAGGAGATATCATCAATTACAAGTCCAATGCAACTAATTCATATCGATTTATTTGGACCTGTAAACATTATGTCTATCTCAAAGAAAAGGTATGCTCTGGTGATAATTGATTATTTCACCAAATACACATGGGTAAAATTTCAGCATATCAAAAATGAAGCAGCTCAGTTGGTGATTGATCACATCAAGAAAATGGAAACTGAATCTAGGCTAACTGTCAGAATTCTAAGAACTGATAATGGAACAGAATTTAAGAACTCCAAAGTTGAATGTTTCTGTGTGGACAAAGGAATATCTCACACATTTTTTGCTCCAAGAATCCCTCAACAGAATGGAGTAGTTGAGAGAAAAAACAGAGCTCTTATTGAAGCTGCTAGAACCATGCTTGAAGAAGCCAAACTTCCTACCTATTTTTAGGTTGAAGCAATTTTAACTGCATGCTTCACTCAAAATAGGATATTGATCAACAAAGCTCACAACAAAACTCCTTATGAGCTTATGACAGGTAGGAAGCCAAATGTCAAATTTCTTCATGTATTTGGTGGCAGATGCTTTGTGCTAAAAAGTGAAGGTGAGAATTTTTGAAAAATTTGATCCCAAAGCTGATGAAGCAATTTTCCTAGGTTACTCTCTAACAAGCAAAGCATACAGGGTCTACAACCTTAGACTGAACATTGTAATGGAATCTATACATGTTGCATTTGATGATAAGAAAATAATAAGAATTCTAGATGAAGGAATGCATGAGGTTCTAAGGTTTGAAAATTAAGATGAGTCAGAAAATGCTGAAAATGACTCATCGGATGATGAAGCTGAACCCCATGGAGCCATTCCACTAGTGGATATCCCTTTAACCACTGAGGGGGAGCAATCAGTAGAAAATAAATCAGAGGATCTCTTAAACTCCAATTAAGAAATATCCACTAATTCAGGGGGAGTTTCACAAGAAGCTGAGAGCACTGAATACCATGGAGAAAATAACAATCATGAAGCTTCTTCTTCAAGAAGTTTACCTCCACAAATAAAATGGACAAGGGATCATCCTATTGAGCAAATGATAGGAGATCTAACTAAAGGTGTGACAACAAGAAGCGCTACTCAGAATGAATGCCTATACCTCAACTTTTGATCCAAGATTGAACCTAAAAAGGTTGAGGAAGCATTACAAGATGCTGATTGGGTAATTGCTATGCAAGAGGAGTTCATTTAGTATGAAAGAAACCAAGTATGTAGACTAGTACCAAAACCAAAGAATAAATCAATCATTGGTACTAAATAGATCTTCAGAAACAAGTTGGATGAACCTGGTACAGTAAAAAGAAATAATGTCAGACTAGTTGCATAAGGTTATTCACAAGAAGAATGAATTGACTATGATGAAACATTTGCACCAGTAGCAAGATTGGAAACAATCAGGATATTTCTTGCCTATGTTTTTCATGCAAATTTTAAAGTGTACGAGATGGATGTAAAGAGTGTCTTTCTGAATGGGAAAATACATGAAGAGGTGTATGTCCAACAACCTCCTGGCTTTAACGATCATCAATTTCCCAATCATGTCTACAGGTTCGACAAAGCACTCTATGGACTTAAACAAGCACCAAGAGCATGGTATGATACTCTATCTCAGTTTTTAATTGAAAATAAATTCATTAGAGGTTTCATAGATAAGACTTTATTTCATAGAAAATTTGCTGGTGATTTAATACTTGTTCGATTCTATGTTAATGATATTATCTTTGGTTCTACTAATGAGAGCTTATGCTCTAAGTTTTCTAAGCTTATGCAAAGTAGATATGAGATGAGCATGATGAGAGAATTAACTTTCTTTTTGGGTTTACAAGTTAAACAAACCACTAATGGAATTTTCATTAATCAAACAAAATATTTAAAAGACCTTTTAAAGAAATTTAATTTACAAGATGTTGTAACTTCTAAAACTCCCACAGCAACAACCACTAAACTTGACAAAGACTCAACTGGTAAAAAGGTTGGTGTTTCAAGTTATAGAGGCATGATAAGCTCTCTTTTATATTTCACTGCAAGTAGACTTGATATAATGATTTCAACCTGTTTATGTGCTAGATTCCAATCATATCCTAGAGAATCTCATTTGATTGCAGTAAAAAGAATATTTAAATATCTCAAGGGTACTCCAAATCTTGGCATTTGGTATCCTAGAGATTCTGGATTTGATCTAATACGTTATTCAGATGCAGATTATGCAGGTTGCAAATTAGATAGGAAAAGCACAACAAGAAGCTGTTAATTTCTTGGAAGCAAACTAGTGTCATGGTTTAGCTAAAAATAACATTTTGTGTCAACCTTAACAGCTGAAGCTGAATACATTGCTGCTAGGAGTTGTTGTGCTCAAATCTTCTGGATAAAAAATCAACTAATGGGCTATGGTATGGTGTATAATCAAATTCCTATTTATTGTGACGACACCAGTGCCATTTCCATTACAAAAAATCCTATGCAACACTCTAGAACAAAACACATAGACATCAGATACCATTTCATCAGAGAACATGTGATGAATGGTACTGTGGATCTTTATTTTGTTCCAACTAAGAAGTAGCTTGTAGACATATTCACCAAACCATTGGATGAAATCACCTTTAACAAGTTGGTAAGTGAACTAGGTATGCTCAACTTTGGTGAATAAGATACTTTGAAAAGTTTCTACAAGTCTAAATTGTAGCATTAGTTAATTGTTTTCTGATAACTTAATCACCAGAGACTAATTAACAGTTGAATGATCCAGTAGAATTTATCTTTTGACAAAATTTATTGATCAACAGATAATCATACTGAGAAGCATTAGTTAATAATTTCTCTAAAAGGATAATTTTTAACTAATGATAATGCAATAGTGGCTAATTATCCTACAATAGTTTGACTGTCAGTAGACAATTAACTACTGATTATAAATAGTAGAGAAACTAATATACTATGCAGGATTCCCTATGTTTAATATTCTTCATCTATTTAAGGATCTTGTCATAGCTGATTCAGGTATTGTCTTAACTCTCTACTACATTATTCTTTATTCCTTCTAATTGTGCTACAATGAAGGATGTTAGTAATGATCCAACTCCTTCTACCCAAGTAAAAAAAACCCTCTAGAAACAAATCTATATCAAAAGCCACCTCCTCTATCTCTCTAAAGATAAAGGTTATGAAAACAAAACAACCACAACCAGCATTAGCTGAGGGGGAGGGTAAGCATTTAGAGAAAGTTATGAGAAAGAAATAAGGAACAATGAGAACCTTTGGAGACTTCTTAATATACTCTTAAAAGGATATTAAGTTCTAAAAGGAAAAAGCACATCTCTAGGTGCAACCTCTCAAAAGGATGTATCTATTGAATATAGTCCACCTCCAAGGACACAAGTATTTGAGTCGACAATGATCACATCTATAAATACCTTTCACAATAAGAAGAAGAAGCAACAGGCTCTGATCAATGATTAAACTATCACTAAATACACACACAGGGTCTCATATTGATGCTTCTCTTTTCTCTATTCAGCAGGAACAACCAATATTCAAAGAGTACCCTTATTATTTCTTCTTCTCTCTTTGATATTTCTTTAGAAGCAATGAAAAGTATAGTAATTCCATTGGTTTTAGAATCTTTGATAATTTTATCATCAAAGAAGCCAACTCTTGTAGCTGAAACATAAATAACAGCTCTCACAAGAAGAAGAAGAAGAAGAAACAGGCTCTGATAAATGAGCAACCTGTCACTTAATGCACAGGGTCTCACATTGATGTTTCTCTTTTCTTTATTCAAGAGGTGCAACCAATATTCAAAATTCTACCCTTATTAATTCTTCTTCTCTCTTTGATATTTCTTTAGAAGCAATGGAAAATTTCTTAATTCCATTGGTTTCAGAGTCTTTGATATTTCAAGCATCAAAGAAGCCAATTCTTAAAGCTGAAACAAATAGCAACTCTCAACTCATCAGTGGATAATACAATTGTATTTTATCTAAAAATCTATTGATAAAAAACACTTCTTATTTTCTACGCCACTCCAGGACACCTACAATATGAAGATTTTATATTTAGTGGGTCTGAGAGAATTCAAAATGAGAGTTAGACCTTGTGTCTGGAAAAAGGTGAGGAAAAAGAAATTAAAGTAATTTTTTTTAAAGTAAGTGTGAAAGGCTGACTTGTAAAAGTCAGGCAAAAGGAGAGGGTGTGAGCAAGGATGAGATCCTTGAAGAAAAGAATAAAGAGAAATTATGTTACACACCACCTTTGCAGCTCATGTATTCTTTGATTACCATTTCTGATCAAACTTCAGAGAATACTAAGAGAAAAACTTGTATGTGTTTGGTTGGAAGCAAGCAACACAAGACCATTGGATGATGCAACAGTACACTTCATATCAGAAAATTTGATCTCACATAGGTCAAGTGTAGTTGTACTCACAAAATATTTTTGAAGCATTAATCAAAGAAAGTACAACACAAAGCTCCAACACTTCATAATCAATGGCCTTCAAACAAAGCTCAAACAATTCCTTCCTTCTAGTCAAACTCTACTGATGATTTCTACCCTCCAACATTAAGATGCTGATGTCAAAAAGGGGGAGAATGATCAAGGCAGGGGAAACAAACTAATTCTGATAAAGACATGGGGAGAAGGGAGAATTGTTAAGAAGGCTAACAGATTGATGGTTGGGTATTGAGGAACTAAAAACAACAAAACCACTACTGTTATCTTCATGTACAATTATGTTTTTACATGTTGCAAATTCAATTCTAAGAAATGGTGTTATAAGGTTGTGTTTTGACATCTTCAAACATTGATTTATGCCTATCAATGATAAACATAAATAGGGGGGATTGTTAGGAATTATAAAATTTGATGATGATGTATAAACACTTAGAATTGTTAGATTTTGTAATTCTACAAGTGCCCGTAGTAGTGTCCTATCAAAGACTACAAAGACTGCATTTGGAGAATTCAACAAAAGTCAAAATTGTTCGAGCAAAATTAGTTCATCGGAAACCAAGTATTTCCGAATCAGAGACTAAGTTTTTGTTCATTGGAGACTAAGGTACTGTTCATTGGAGACTAAGTCTTTCAAAGACTAAGTCTTTCAGAGACTAAGTATTTGCAAATCAGAGACTAATGTTGAAGCTACCAGAGACTAAGGCAAGGACACTTCAATGCATTAAAGTAGCCTTGAGAAGATTTGACTGTCGCCAAAGTTATTTGGCTAACGCCAAACTCAACTGTTAGGAATTACAACATTTGATGATGCTGTATAAACTTAGAATTGTTAGATTTTATAATTGTACAAGTACCTCCAGTAGTGTTCTATCAAATACTACCATCAGAGACTACAGGAGACCATAAGAGACTACAAGGAATGCATTTGGAGTGATTAACAAAAGTCAAAGTTGGTCAAACAAAATTAGCCTATCGGAGAATAAGTTTTCGTTCATCGGAGACTAAGTTTTTGTTCATCGGAGACTAAGTTTTTGTTCATTGGAGACTAATTTTTTGTTCAACAAAAGTCAAAGTTGGTCAAGCAAAATTAGCCTATCAGAGACTAAGTTTTTGTTCATCAGAGACTAAGTTTTCGTTCATTAGAGACTAAGCTTTTGTTCATCGGAGACTAAGTTTTTGTTCATCGGAGACTAAGTTTTTGTTCATCAGAGGCTAAGTTTTTGTTCATTGGAGACTAAGTTTTTGTTCATCGAAGACTAAGTTTTTGTTTATTGGAGACTAAGTTTTCGTTCATCAGAGACTAAGTTTTCATTCATCAAAGAGTAAGTTTTTGTTCATTAGAGACTAAGTTTTTGTTCATCGGAGACTAAGTCTTTCAGAGACTAAGTGTTTGTTCATCAGAGACTAATGTTGAAGCTACAAGACTAATGCAAAGAACTCAAATGCATTAAAGTAGCCTTGAGAAGATTTGACTGTTGCCAAACTCAAAATGACTATCGCCAAAGTCGTCGAGCATATCAACAACATCGCCAACCTCAAAATTACTTATCGCCAAAGTGGTTGGGTAATTTATACTAGTGCCAAAGTGCTTGGGCATTAGTGGATAAAATGTGAAGCACCAAAGTGCTCAGGCGTCAGGGGATAAATCTCTCGGCATCAGGGGACGAGTTTCTCGGCATCAATGGATGTGTTTCTCGGCATCAAGGGATGAGATTATCGGCGTCCGTGGATGAATGTCTCAGCATCAGGGGATAGTTTTCTTGTTAGCAGGGGATGGACTTCTCAGTACCAAAGACTGTCCATCAGAGGATAAATATCCACTGATGAACAAAACAGCTCGTCAGGGGATAAATATCCACTGATAAACAGAGACTGTCTATTAGGGGATAAAATAATAAGAGACTAAACATGACATATGGGATGACACATGGCTGAGTTCACAAATTCGTTAACTCAAGTTTAAAGGTGGTGAAATTAAAATATAGACGGTGGTCCAATAAGGAGAGATTGGCTACCAAAGAAGCTTCAAGGAGTTAAGTTATACACTGTAGTTGTGAACACTGATATGGAGAAAAGATACTTATACACTAGCATGCGTATATAGCTGCTGGAGTGAAAACTACAGAGATAACTTATAGAAACTTGAAGGAGGAAAATATGGAAGCTGGTCCAATCAAATACCAGGAAGCTCATAGAGATAAATTATTCACTACAAAGATAACTTATCACACTACTACAAAAATGACCTATGCCAACACCGCAAAAATGTTGTATTAGGGCCTAAAAGTGTTGCCTTATGGAAAAAGCAACACTTTTGCAAGTGCCACCATAGCTAATGTCGCCTTTGCTTAAAGGCAACACTTTTTGTGAGAATAGACAACACTTCTCTCAAGTGTTGCTTCTACTTGATAAAGGCAACACTTTTGAAGGCAACACTTATTTAGGTCAAACGCAACACTTTTTTAATCATTTTTGACAAACCAAAACAACACTTTTTCATGTCAAGTGCGACACTTTTTAGATTTCCTATCAAATCAAAGCAACATTTTTTCCTGTTAAATCCAACACTTCTCTCATGTTTTGTAACATATAAAGGCGGCTCTTTGGCAGCATATATAAAACACTTTTTTTCCCCACAAATTTTGCAATTACAAGAGAGTTTATATACTTTCAATGGTCTAAAATAACACTTTGTACATTCATTCCGATAATGCAGTATATTTTCAAATCCAAAAGATGTCAACAATTAGAACGCTAAATAATACATTCAAACGTACTACAAAAAATCTTAGAACAATTATCCATGAAGAATGAGAGCAAGATCCTTGGTCATCTTTCCAGACTCCACGGTACCGATACATGTCGCTTCTAGCTTCTCAGTAAACTCTAGAAGTTTTGCATTGTCATCCAGCTTTGCCCTGTCAACATAACCGCATTTTAACCATATGGAACAAATCCAAGAAATATCTCTATTTTCATATCGTCTAAAATAAAAGAAGTTCTGAATAGAAATCTAGTTTTTAAAGCTAATTATAGGCAATCGTATACCTATGTGCAAGCCCTCGGGACCATGCAAAGATTGACGCAATGCTGTTTGTGCTAGTTTCGCCTCCCTTTTGATGAACCCGAAAATGACGAGTAACAGTGCCATGGGCTGCTTCAGCTTCTATGGTTTTCCCATCAGGACAAACCTGAAGATTATAAGATCATTTATTATTAGAAATGGAAATGCGGTTGATCAATAAAAATGGGACTGAAAAAAACATTATTGGAAGCAGGGAAAAAGGAAAAGGAAATAATGAACATGTATAAGAAGTCTAGGTCACTGTGTCACTAAAAAGATATGCATAACCAAACTAAAATGGTATAATATCATAGCTAGCATACCAGGACTGAAGTCATTAATCCAAGTGATCCAAAACCTGACTTATGCCCAACATGGCTGGACATGACCAAAATGTGGGCTCATGAACATCATCCCCATGGAAGAATTAATGGCAATTACATACAAATACATGTAAAAATGGACATAAAGTTTAACCATTCACCCCAGGATCCTTCCAAAGTGACCGAATATTAGTTTCAGTATCTTCCTCAGCTTCAAAGGTACACCTTTTGACCAAGAGTAGTAGTAGCAATTAGCAAGCAAAGGCTCAGTTATTACTTCAGTTGAGTAATGGGATAGCAGAAATAAATAAGAATCTTCCAAAATGAATGTAAAAATTAAAATTATCAAATTAAGCATAATAACTACAAGAAGAAACGAGAAACATACATGCATGGACGTGGACCTTCCCCTTCAGGTTTTAGTTTTCTCCATTCGTAGGCCTTCGCTGTTGTATCCAGTGCCCATACATCAGCAAGTGGTCGTTTCACTGTTATTATACACTAAACTATTGTCATCTGAAGCAACAGACACCCAAGGTACATATGTTTTCATTAACTAGGCAAACTAAACAGCAAGAAAACTAACCATCATTTCCACCAATCAGTGTTGGTGATCAGTATCATCCTTTTCTTCTTCAGCTTGCATCCAATCCCATAATGTATCATCATCAGAAGAAGAATCATTAATTTGATCACATTCTTCAATATCACCTAAATTTGTATTTGCATCAAGAACCGTAGGAGCCATATCCTCTCTTGCCAACTGAATATCTTCATCACCAATTTGTGCCAAACAATCAAACCCAGTCTCACTAGGTTCATGCCAATAGGAGCTCCCCTCATTGACACCACGTCTTTCCTCAAAGTCATATACATCTCTTGGAACCTTGTTCATCACATAATGCAAGCCATCTACAATAGGATCTGGAACATAAAAAACTTGATGCACTTGGGAGGGCATGACAAAAGGGTCATTCGAAGAACAAAACTTGTTCACATTGACAACAGTAAGACCGTAGTCATCTTTTTCTGCTTGGTACCACTCACAACGAAACAACACAACTGCAAACTTGGACCAATAGTTCAGTTCAATTATATCCAATATAGCACCATAGTATTCAACATTCCCCATAACTGGATTTTTGTCCCTGGAACTTGCAAAGCTAGGAGTTAAAACTGTTAAGAAAACTCCACTATTTTGAGTCTTGCATCTATTATCACGTGATTTAGTATAAAACCTAGGACTAGGACCCTTAGCTAGCCAAAACATGTGATCTGGAACACAATTGTTTATTGTTTTATCTTTGAACCAGTTGGCAAATTGATGGCTATGGTTTTGAGCCCTTGCCCACATACTTTTTCTAGGAAGGCTGTCAATGTAAACTTGATGTTCCCTGTATTGTTCATACATCATTGACATAAGAGAACAAAATTTAGTTATAAGCCAGATAAATGGTGATATATTACTTGTTAGCTATGGGAAAAAAGGAAAAAATCTTACTTGATATATTCATCAACTTCTTTGCAATCAGAATTGAATAAAGCATAACAATGTGCCTGCTCACTTAAGCCAGCATCTAATGTGAAGGGCTTGCCTTTCCTTCTTTTCTTTCCTGCTAGAGGGTAACCAACATTTATGAAAACAGTTGAATAAGACTCATTTGTTTGAGTAGCCATCACATCAGAATCTTCAAAACCCCTATTAAGCCTTGTCTTAACTCCTTCATCCATATACCGTGAGCAAAAGGTCAAACACTCTTCAATCAAATACCCTTCTATAATGGAACCCTCTGGACGACTTCGATTACGTACATATGACTTCAATTTACACAAGTATCTTTCCATAAAGAACATCCATCGATAGTTTACAGGTCCGCCTAGCCTAACTCCATGTACTAAGTGAATAGGCAAGTGCATTATAATGTCAAAAAGAGCTGGCAAGAATATTTTCTCTAGCTCACATAATGTCTCAACTATTTCTAATTCCATACGATCAAGGTCTTGAGGCTTAACAACCTTACTACACAAACTTCGAAAGAAAGTGCCCAACTTAATCAATGGGATAGCAACATGCTTCGGTAAAGATTTTCTTACAGCAACTTGAAGCAAGTAGTGCAATATAATATGGGCATCATGACTTTTATAACCAGACACTTTTCTTTCCGAAAGGCTCACACACCGTGCTATGTTTGATGCACACCCATAAGGCAGTTTTGCCTCTTTCAAAGGACGACAAAAAACTTCTTTCTCTTTTGAAGACATAGAGAAACAAGCTTTCGGGAGCAAAACATGCTTGTCATTGTCTGAAAGTTCAGGTTGAAGATTTTCTTTTATGCCCAATTCTAAAAGGTCAAATCAGGCTTTCGCATGATCTTTTGATTTACCTATAATATCCAACAAAGTTCCTATCAAGTTGTCACAAAGATTTTTTTCAATGTGCATTACATCCAGGTTATGTCGACAAGCATTGAACTGCCAATATGGCAATTCAAAGAATATTGACCTTTTCTTCCAAGGGAAAGTGCTATCATTCTTCTGTTTTTGTGTCTTTCCAAATGAATTTCTAAAGGTGGACAACTCCATCAAAGCTTCAGCCCCTGTCATCGGTTTTGGAGGTGGTCTATCCTCACTACGACCATTAAAACCACTCTTATTACGTCTCCATCGATGTTCTGCATCTAAAAATCTACGATGATCCATATAACATGTCTTCCGACTATGTTTTAAGTATAACGAACTAGTTTCATGATTACAGCAAGGACAAGCAAACTTGCCCTTAGTTTTCCATCCGGACAACATTGAGTAAGCTGGAAAATCACTTATGGTCCAATTCAAGGCCTCATATATTTGGAATGTTTCATTTTTAAACTTATCATATGTCTCCAACCCATAATTCCACAAGTCTTTCAACTCTTCAATCAAAGGTTCCAAATACACATCAATGTTATTGCCAGGAGACTGGGGACCAGGAATCAACAAGGACAACATAAAATATTCTAGTTTCATAGACATCCATGGCGGTAAGTTATAATTAACTAACACAACAGGCCATGTACTATGAGCAATACTCATTGTTCGGAATGGATTAAACTCATCACTTGACAAACCTAACCTCACATTTCTAGGTTCTTCGGCAAAAAGAGGATACAAAGAATCAAATTCCTTCCAAGCTAAACCATCTGCAGGATGCCTTAAATTCCCATCTTTAGGGCGTTCATCATCATGCCATGTCATAATTTTTGCAGTTTCTGAACACATAAACAATCTTTGCAACCTAGGTTTTAAAGGAAAATACCACAACACCTTTGCTGGAATATGGGAGTTTTTTTTAGAAGGTTGATTATTTCGGTTACGCCCTTGTTTTTCTTCAATTTGTTTCCACCTAGAGGTATGACAAATAGGACACTCATCGACATGTTCATACTCTTTCCAATATAACATACAATCATTAGGACAAGTGCATATTTTTTTATAATCAAGTCCCAAATCTTTCACAATATTTCTAGCTTCATTGAAACTAGTTGGAAGCTTTGCATCTGGAACCATCTCTCTCAAAAGTTGTAGAAGGTCATTAAATGCTACATTACTAAGCCCATAGAGTGTCTTGAAGAGGAACAACCTAATGATGAAAGAGAGTTTAGAAAATTTTCTACACCCCGGAAATAACTCTTGTTTACCCTCTTCGACCAACCTATAAAACTTTTTGGCTTCCTCATTTGGACCTTCTTGTATCCTAGTTGCTCCCTCTATGGTATCTCTAAATCTATCATGTAATAATTCATCAATGTTGTCATGAATGTTTGGGTTGTCATCATCTACGCCGGTAGGAAATCTCATTGATGAGGGTTCTTCTCCATGAAAAACCCACACAAAATAATTTTTTACAAATCTCTCTCCCATTAAGTGATCGAATACCTCATGTCTACGATACCAATAACAGTTTTTACACCACTTGCAAGGACATTTAATTTGTCCTCCTCGAGCTACCTTATCAAATGAAGCATTAAGAAAATCATTCACTCCCATTTTAAACTCATGCAACCGTCTAGGTAAATACATCCAACCTCTATCTTCCCCCATTTCTCCAAGATTCTGAAATTAATAACAAAGATTCTGAAATTAATATCTTTAAGTTGTAACATCAACTTTTATTAAAATATTTTATCATTCAATTTATATAAGTTATTTTTATAACGTATACTTTCCGTCACATCACTTCACGTTAACAAATGTTTTACTCATTTCAAATTAATTCATTCTCACTTATTTTAAAAGAAAATATGAATATTTTGATTAAAATTTTATTTTTTTCTTAATATTTGTGAAAAATCAAGAGTTGCAAGGAAGAACCAAATAATGTTTAAGTTTTATAAGAGAGGATGTTGTGTCGTTTGTTACGATAATCTGATCCCGTGAACGAGAGGATATAGATATATAATCGTATAGGCAGTGTCATAACTTAAATGATTGTTTTAAGTGTTGTACATTATTAGAACATGATAGGTTTGATAGCCCAACCCCAATAGATATGTGAACACTAGAGTTAGCCTTTGTAAATGGTTAATCCACTTTTTTTTTCTTTTTTTTTTTTTGTTCGAAGGTGTAAATGGTTAATAACAACGGTATTCTTGTCCTGCTGTCACCTGCAATACAAGAATTAGCATTATCATATTTTCTGCCAATTGACTGAAGTTGTTAAGTAAATTGTTAACAAAGTTTAGGGTTTGCTGATTTACAATCTTTCTCCATTTCTTGCAATACTGAAATCATTTTTGAGTATAATTCCATATCGTGCTAGACTACCAGTAGGTTTACCAAGAATGCTAAAAAATTAATTTCATATGGTGCTAGTAGGTCCAGTGGACTACCATATTTTTCAAATAAGTTGTTCAAGCAATTTACAAGAAAAGCATGTCTTGGAAATACTAATAAAATCATTTTTTTCCCCACAATTAACCAACTTATTATTTCAGAATCTTGTTATTTGAAAAAATCTTAATTGTCCAACTCACACCATTACACCAATTTTCCATTCTAGTGCACATTCATTCACATAGAAACCGAAACCTAAACAACAAACAAATCCAACTGAATGAATGTAAACAATTAAAAAACCTACCACAACCAAAAAATTACACAGTTCCATTTTCCATGTCTAAGCATAAAACCCAATTGAAACAATTTTTAATAAACACCTTCAATCCATGGTAAAACGATAATCTTGACATATTTACTAACAAAATTAAAAACCCAAATCCATGTATAACAAAAGTAAAAACCCAAACCCAAATCAAAACATCTCTACAACACAAAATTAAAACTTAAACTTTCAAAACTATACAACCACTTACTTGAACTTAGTACCAAGATATGATGGTGCAACAGAGGACATATGGCTGGTTGATAATAACGACGATATAGGTCCGAGGGGAAACAGATCGGCTACATATTGTGGCGAAATAGGTGCGAGGTTGACTAGGGGTAAGAGAGGACCGGTGGTGGAGAAATTAGGGTTAGGCACAATAGCGGTGATGCGGTGGCTATGACCGGTGGTAATCGATGGTATGAGAGAGAGAGAGAGAGAGAGGGGTGTGAGCTGCGACCAATCGAGAAAGAAGGTGCGAGCGAGCGAGAGAGAAGGGTGTGAGCTGCGACCGATCGAGAAAGAGGGTGCGAGCGAGAGAGAGCTAGAGGGGTGTGAGCTGAGACAGAGGTTGCAAGCGAGAGGGAGGGTATTTGTTATTTTTTTTTCTTATTTTTCTATTTTTAAGTTTTATCATCAAAATTTCCATATATTTTCATTTATTATGAATATATTCTTTTTCATTTAAAAAATTATTATCATTCTTAATTAACTTAATTATTTATAATTAGGATTATAAACATATTATGTTAAGTCACTAATGGTACAGGTGAATAGATAGTCGTAACTAGTTTTAAAATTTTGTCAGGTCACTATTATAACGTTGATTATTGTTAAAATGGAATAAGTCAAGAAAGTAAAAAAAAAAAAAGAAATATTATCCGAAAATTATGTTTACAGTAAGGCAAAACAGGAACAGGTGCATGTCTAGCTAGTTGCATCATGAATTACATACCAACCATTTAAACTATAATATCCAAAATTTATTGAAAAGTGTTACCACTGATCAACAAAAGTTGGTTCACCTATTAAAACTCGGGAAATATTCTCACAAGATTAAGAGTTATTCTCACAAAATTAAGAGTTCGAGTGGTGAATAAATTTTGTAAATAATATTATAAGTTCTCAATTATATATATAAAGGTGACACTTTTATAAAAGTGTTGTCTTTTTTTATAAGTAAAGGCGACATTTTCATAAAAGTGTTGTCTTTTCCTGTTGACAAAGGCGACGTTTTCATAAAAGTGTTGCCTTTTCTTATTAACAAAGACAACATTTTATAAAAGTGTTGTCTTTTCCTATAAATAATGGCAACACTTTAGTAAAAGTGTTGTATTAGATATTTAAATGTGACACTTTTTAAACTTTGTCGCCTTTTATATTAAAAAGCAACACTTTTAAAAGTGTCGCTTATAAAATGTTGCCATAGGTCTATTTTGTAGTAGTGTCATTGGAACTCCAAGAGGAAAAGAGGGAGCTGGTGTGCTGATACACCAGAGATGTTACATAACAGGTCAGCGTGCAAAGAAGGTCAAGCAAAAAGAAGAAGTTATGTGACAGAGTTGCAATTAACTAAGAATATCAGAGATATTTTTGGAGGCAACTCACTAAAGAAGCTTGGAGAACAAGGAAGCTATGTCTATAAATAAAGACATGGAGCAGCTGAGATAATATACATCAAGATATAGCAGACATATCAAGATATAGAACATCATACATTAAGAGATAACAACAAGAATATATCTTATCTCAGATCATATAGCAGCTGTAATAAACTTACAGAGAAACAAGTTTTTCATAACTTAAGTGTACCATGTTTTGAGAAACTTGAGAGAAGCTAGAAATCATTTTTCTAGAGTGCAGCTATTATTTTAAACAGAGATTGTCTGCAACTGGTAATCACTACCAGAAAGAATTGTAAAGATTCAAATTGATTTACAATAAATATACATATTGTAGATTAATATTCATATCTTGCAATTTGCTTTACTGTTTCATATGTTATATCTTTTTAGTAAAGTTGTTTTAACTGTTCTTATGTTTTAAACTGTATTAAACAGTTTAATTCAAAGAAAAGTTGGTAATTGTATTCACCCCCCCCCCCCCCCTCTACAATTACTCCACGGGACAAACAATTGGTATCAGAGCAGTTCTAGATTCATTCAATCTAGAGATCATGATTAGTTCGAAGGACAACACTAGAGTTCCACAACTCAAGAAGGGTGAATACTCATTTTGGAAACAAAGGATCTTAAGTTATCTTGATGCAAAAGATGAAAAATACCTGAAGATTATTGAAAAAGGTCCTCCAGAAATAAAGAAGCTTGTACCTGGCATCACCTCTGATCGAGTTACTACACCAAACAAATATGAAGCGAAACTTCAAAAGAATTTACTCAATTAGAAAAGGAGGAGGCTACCAAGGATAAGAAGGTCAGAGATATCCTTATCACAACACTTGATAACAACATGCTATACAAAGTTATGAATTGCAAAACATCCAAGGAGGTTTGGGACAAGCTCACTATCCTATGTGAAGGGAATGACCAAATCAAGCTAAACAAGCAACTCCTGCTGATTCAACAATATGAGTTGTTTACTACTAAGGATGGTGAATCTCTTGATGATCTATATGAGAGATTCATCCAATTAATTAATGATTTATTTACTTATGGCCAGGAGAATTCTGTGCTTCAAGTGAATCACAGATTTCTGAGAGCTTTTCCCAGACATTAGGATCCAAAGACTATTGCAATCAGAGAAGCCAACAAACATCTAGGTCTTCTAACACTAGATGATGTTTATGGAAACTTGAAGACCTATGAGTTGGAAATCTAGCAATGGGATAAGCAACACTCCAAAGATAAATATGTAGCACTGATTGTAGAGCCAAAGAAAAAGAAGTTTGGTGGACACATGAAGGTTTCCATTGAAAAAGAAGATTCCAATGATGAGGAAGAAGACAGTGAGACTGAAGAAAATGAAGTTAGGAGTTATACACTTGAGGAGCTAGATGAGAATGATGAAAGCCTAACCTATATTGCTAGGAAATTTAAAAACCTGAGGTTTCAAAGAGGGAGAAAGTTCAGGAAAGACTCATCAACATCAACATCTACTGCTATCAAGCCAAGTTAATCAATCATGATTAACAAATCAAAAATCAGGTGTTATAACTGCAATGGGTTTGGTTACTTTGCGAGTGAATGCAAGAAGCCCAAAGCTGAGAAGAAGAAAGACTTTAAGGATGATCAAGTAGATTACAAAATGAAGTACTTTGATCTTCTTAAGAAGAAGGGAAAGGAATTTATAGCTGAAGGTAAGGACTGAGTGGATTCAGATGAATCTGATACTGAGGAAGAGATTGTAAATTTGGCTTTAATGGCTAAATCCTCAAGCAATTTTGAAGGAGAAACTGAATTACAGAACTCATCACCAACTAAGGTACATAACTTCAATATCTCTTCAATTTCTAAAAATAAATGTGATGCTACCATTCAAGAAATGACCAACGAGATTTATGACTTGCATGCTAGTTTAAGATCTCTTACTAAAGAAAACAATAGGATTACTAAGACCAATAATGCTATTTCTGAGAGAAATACTTTGTTAGAATCTGATTTGTTAATTTTAGAAAAGGCCAAAACTGAAGCTATTAATGCTAAGAGACATCTTGATAATGCCTTGAAAAGAGAAGCTTATCTAATTGAAAAACTCAAGGTTGAACAAGATAAAATAAAACAATGGACATAATCCTCACACAAGTGCAGGATCTTTTAAACTCACCAAATCGTAATCAAAAGGCTAGATTAGGATACTCAAATATACCCATTGTTGTATCAGTTGGTGAACAACCCATCACCACTGATAAGGATAAAGAATCAGAAGCTAGCACAGAGCCTAAAACAGCAGGAAAATTAAAACCAATAAAATTTGTTAAACCTGCTAACATTGAAAAAGGTGAGAGTTCTAAAGTTGTAAATTCTACTTCTATAAAGAAAACTTTAGAACCTGGGCTAGAGAAAAAGGCTACTAAGAATGTTGGTTTGTTTACTGACAACAATTAAAAGAAAAGCTAAAAAGTAGTCCAATATCTGAGCCTAAGAAAAACAGGAATGGTAAATTAGGTATTAATAAATACAGTAATTATGCACAAATACCTAATGCACCTAGGAAGACATGAACCAAGTGTGGGAACTCCAATCACCTTGCTTTTAAATGTACAAAAATTACTGATAACATGCATGCTCCTCCTATTTCATATGCAGCTCCTTGTCCATACATTGCACCACCTCAATATATGCCACGTCATAATTGTGGTGACTTTAGACATCCATCATATGCTTGCAATGCTTGTGGAAACTGTTATTATGCTTATCCCTCTATGCCTAATGATCATAATAACACAAGGAGAATATCTCCTCAAAGATTAAAGGTTGTTCACAAGCTACACCAAGGTGGATCTTTCACCTCCTAAAAAGAGGGAAGAAAAAAAAAAGAATGCACAACCAATGACCAAGTGTAAACCTGTGATTAAAATTGTTAAATCAAAACCCAAGTAGACTTGGGTTCCTAAAAGATCTAACTAGTTTACATGTGTGTGCAGGGCAAGAAGAAACAACAGTCATGGTACTTGGATAGTGGTTGTTCAAGACACATGACTAGAAATAAGTCCCTGCTCTCATAGTTTGAGGAGAGAGCTGGCCCAGAAGTATTCTTTGGAGATGACAACATTGGATACACTATGGGATATGGCAAAGTAGTTCATGAAAATGTCATCATTGAAGATGTAGCTTTGGATGATGGCCTAATGCACAATCTACTTAGTGTTAGTCAGTTTTGTGACAAAAGCTATCAAGTTGTTTTTAAGGATGAACAATGCCTTATAAGCAACAGAAAAAATGGAGATGTTACATTGTCTGGAGTCAGAAAAGACAATGTATACATAGCTGACTTCTACTCAACAAATGAAGGACAATACACATGCTTTTACAGCAAAGCATCAGCAGATGAAAGTTGGTTATGGCACAAGAAGTTGTTTCACCTAAACTTCAAGACTATTAATAGTTTGGTGAGAAAAGGATTAGTGACAGGAATACCACAACTTGAATTTTCTCAAGATGGTCTTTGTGGATCTTGTCAAAAGGGAAAACAAAAGAAAATTTCCCTCAAAATTAAAAGAAGCATCATCAATAACAAGACCAATTCATCTAATACACATGGATTTATTTGGTCCTGTTAATGTGATGTTTATATCCAAGAAAAGGTATGCATTTGTAATTGTTGATGACTACTCAAGATACTCATGGGTTAAGTATCTACATACGAAGGATGAAGCTCCACAGCTGATCATTGATCACATTAAAAGGATAGAACTTGAAGCTGGAGAGAAAGTCAAGGCCTTAAGGAGTGATAATGGGACTAAATTCAAGAATTCAATAGTGAAGATGTTTTGTGTGGAAAAAGGCATCTCACATTCCTTTTTAGCTCCTAGAACTCCTCAACAAAATGGAGTTGTTGAAAGAAAAAACAGGACCTTGATTTAAGTCGCAAGAACCATGCTTGAAGAAGCTAAGTTACCTACCTACTTCTGGGCTGAAGCTATCTCTACTGCTTGCTTCACTCAAAACAGATCAGTGATAGTGAAAGCTCATCAAAAGACTCCTTATGAGCTCATGACAGGTAGAAAACCCACACTTAAGTTTCTTCATGTGTTTGGTTACAAATGCTTTGTTCTCAAGAATTAAGGGGAAACCTAGGAAAATTTGATGTTAAAGCTGATGAGGCAATTTTCCTAGGATATTAATTAAGAAGCAAAGCATAAAAAGTTTAAAACCTTAGACTCCACATTGTTATGGAATCAGTACATGTAGCCTTTGATGATAAAAAGATTGAAGGAATGCATGATAATGCAGAAGGAAGCCATGACAAACTAAGGTTTGAAAATGAAAATGAGTTAACAGATGTTGAAATTGACTCATCAGATGATGAAGCTGATGTGTGCAAATCAATGGAAAATCTAGTAATCCCTGATGAAAATTCAAGTCATCTAAAAGCCCCTTAAATGGATAAAGTAAATCTATTGGACAACAGTTCAAGAAATACTCTATCAGGGGATACTCCATCAGGGAATGCACCATCAAAGGAAAGCTTATGCCCTGTCCTGAACACTAATTCAGGGGGAGTTTTCAATGAAGTTGAGAGCACTGAACACCATTAAGGAAATTATAATCAAGAAGCTTCTTCTTCAAGAAGTTTTCCTCCACAAATAAAATGGATAAGAGATCATCCTACGAAGCAAATAATAGGAGATCCAACTAAAGGTGTGTCAACAAAAAATGCTACTCAGAATGAATTCCTATACCTCAACTTTCTATCAAAGATTGAACCTAAAGAGGTTGAGGAGGCATTACAAGATACTGATAGGGTAATTGCTATGCAAGAGGAACTCAATCAGTTTGAAAGAAACAAAGTCTGAAGACTAGTACCAAAACCAAAAGAATAAATCAATCATTGGCACTAAATGGATCTTTAGAAACAATCTAGATTAAACTGGTACAATGACAAGGAATAATGCCAGACTGGTTCCACAAGGTTATTCACAAGAAGAAGGGATTGACTATGATGAAACTTTTGCACCAGTAACAAGATTAGAAGCAATCATGATATTCCTTGCCTATATTGTTTATGCAAATTTTAAAGTGTACCAAATGGATGTAAAAAGTGCTTTTCTGAATGGGAAAATACAAGAAGAGGTGTATGTCCAGCAACCTCCTAGCTTTGAAGATTAGAAGTTTCCTAATCATGTCTACAGGTTAGACAAAGTGCTCTATTGACTTAAACAAGCACCTAAAGTATGGTATGATACTCTATCTTAGTTTTTTAATTGAAAATAAATTCACTAGAGGTATCATAGATAAAACTTTATTTCATTGAAAACATACTGGTGAATTAATACTTGTTCAAGTCTATGTTGATGATATTATATTTGGTTCTACTAATGAGAGATTATGCTCTAAGTTTTCTAAGCTTATGCAAAGTAGATATGAGATGGGCATGATGGGAGAATTAGCTTTCTTTTTAGGTTTACAAGTTAAACAAACCTTTGATGAAATTTTCATTAGTCAAACAAAATATTTAAAAGACCTTTTAAAGAAATTTAATTTACAAGATGTTGCAACTTCTAAAACTCCCATGGCAACAACCACTAAACGTGACAAAGACTCAACTGGTGAAAAGGTTGATGTTTCAAGTTATAGAGGCATGATAGACTCTCTTTTATATCTCACTGCAAGTGGACCTGATATAATGTTTTCAACCTATTTATGTGCTAGATTCCAATCAGATCCTAGAGAATCTCATCTAATTGCAGTTAAAAGAATATTAAGATATCCTAAGGGTACTCCAAATCTTAGAATTTGGTATCCTAGAGATTCTGGCTATTCAGATGCAAATTATGCAGGTTAAAAATTAGACAGGAAAAGCACAACAGGAAGCTGTCAATTTCTTGGAAGTAAACTAGTGTAATGATTTAGGAACAAACAACATTCTGTGTCAACCTCAACAGCTGAAGCATAATACATTGCTGTTGGGAGTTGCTGTGCTCAAATCTTCTGGATAAAAAATCAACTAATGGGCTATGGTATGATGTATAATCAAATTCCTATTTATTGTGACAACACTAGTGCCATTTCCATTACAGAGAATCCTGTGCAACACTCTAGGACAAAGCACATGGACATTAGATACAAATCCTAACAATTGATTTACAATTGAATACAAATCCTAACAATCACAACAATGTAATCGTCAGCTTCTTTTCTATTCTGTATAGGAAAAGATACAAAACTATGAAAAACCTATACAACTTCTGAATTACACTCTGTAACTAATTACAGCTTCTATATCAACTGAATTACATTTAACTCAGTTCCTATTCTGAATAAAATTCAGCTTCCTTATTCGAATCAAATACAATCTTTCCTTTTTGATAGGAACAGATTTCTGGTTAATTTCCTTACCAGCTACGTCTTCAATAATATTTTACTTTACGTGGAAGACATTCCTTTTTCAATTCGAACTCTGTATCTATCAGAGATTAATTCACAACTAGTCTCTGATGCTTCTTTTAGTCCCTAACGTATCTTTTAGTCTCTGGTACATTTAGTCCCTCATGACTCTTTTAGTCCCTGGTACGTTTAGTCCCTGATGACTTTTAGTCCCTCATGACGTCAGCTTGTGTAGTCTCCGATAGTGTTATTTAGTCTCTAACACGTTAAGGCTTAGTCTCCGATGACGTCAGCTTAGTCTCTAATTCCTTTTTCTTTAATCTCTGATGACGTAAGCTTTTAGTCTTCGATAGAAAAACTAGTCTCTGACAGTTAAAACATTTTAGTCTCTGACCAGTTCTTCTAGTCTCCGATAAGCCTTTTTGCAAACTCTAACAGATCAAATACACAACTTGACTTCTTGAAGCTTCGATACTCCATTCTAGCAGTTAATTACAAATAAAAAAATAATCGTATCTCTTTACAAAGAATAAATGAATTACAAACAAAGAGATAACTACTGGCTACAAAACTTCAGTGTTACTAATTAACACTTTCTATACATTTGTGTTCTAAGTAATCTAAAGACAATCATCATCAAATGTTCTAAAACCTAACAATCTCCCCCTAATTATGAATATCAGAATGATAAGCATAATTTCAAGGTTGATGATGATGTCAAAACTCAATATTACAATTACTTAGAAAAAGAATAAAGAATTACTAACTACAAATGTATTCTGAACTAAGATCTTTGATCTTTTGTTCAGCTTCCACCAAGACTCATGTTTAAATCCTATAAGTCTGGCTTCAAAAAGAAATAAAATTACAACTTTCATAGCAAACAACATACCTTTACTTCAACAACTCTTTTCTTTTCCTTCTATTCTCCCTGAGTTGTTCTAACCTTTCCATCAGCAACTTTTTGAGAACAACTTCTGTTGTTTCTTCTGCATCTCTAAGAAGTTTAATAAATCCTTCTATATGATTTTCACTCACTCGGTTGATATCTCTGTTATAGTTAAAGAAAACTTTCTCACCATGGAAAGTCTCATACCATAATCCAAGAGGTACTGATTCAGGAAGATCGGTTGGCTCTTTGTCCACACTCTTTATCTCCTTTATAGCCTTCTTGATCTGACTTCAAAATTCCATGTTGAGCTTTGTAGTAAAAAGTACAGTAGACAATAACCATTCCAAGTCTTCTTTTGATTGCCTCTCCAAGTCTGGCTTAGCATACTTCACAAAGTCTCCATCTCTGAAAAAGATATGCAGTAAATCCTTGCCATTTTCATCCTTGACCAGATTTATATTTCTTGTATTCCTCTTCAGAGCTTTGATCACTTCACTTGTACTGGCCATATCAACTTTATAAGGCTTCCTTGATGGAACTGTTTGTGGTTTTGTTATTCCACCTACAGCCACCAAGGCAGTCTCAGTTAACCTTGGAGATTCTTGCTTTGTAGATTTTGAAGTCTTTTTCCTGGTCACAGCTACCTTCTTTGTACTAGTCTTCCTTGTTGAGTGTTTTTTCTTCTTAGACTCCTCCTCCTTCCTCTCTTGTTCTGCAGCCATATCTTCCTCTAGCTTAAGTTTTTGAGCAAGCATTGCATCAACATCTATTAATCTTGGATCTCAAGGATTAACTAACTCAACTCTCCCTCCCAGCTCAAGTTCAATAGGAGTGGGAAAGTGAGCAGTCTTCATAACATCCCTCATTAGCTTAGGCTGTCCTGGTTGAGTAAGAGAATTTTTCTTTGTATCTTCAACCATGACACCTTTGCCTTTATCTTTTGATGAGCTTGGGGCTTCTGCAGTCGATTTGGAAGAAAGAGGAATTGTTGCTGCTGGTGGTGTTGTTGTTGCTGTTTGTGCAAGATCAGCATGCTTCTTCAAAATTTGTTCTTTATAGGCTTGCAGTGCAGCATTTTCTTTCAATGTTTTCTCTTTTAATGCATGCAACTCCATCTGCATTTGCAAGGAAGCATTTGAATCTGGAATAGTAGATTTGGATTGTATAGGAGGTTGTTTGAAATGACTACTCTCCCCCTTTTTGACATCAGCATCTTGGGGTTTGGAGGAGGTAGCCAAGTGTGGTAGTGCCTGCAGAAAAAGTTGTTCCATTCGATCTTGCTTCTGGAGAATGAGACTGACATTGGATTCTAGGTCTTGAAGTCTACGGTCAGTCTTGGACTTGTCTTTGATAAGAGTATCAATGGCAGTGATTGTCCTCCTTGGCAAGTGTCCTTCATAACTCCGTCGAATCTTATCTGTCTCAATCTCCATCTGCTGCTTGATTTCCTTGACTGCTGCATTAATTCCAATAACCAAAAAGTGGTGAAACTTGGTATGTTTCTTGTCCACTTTGGTTATCTCTTCTAGTATGTCCTTGGAAGATGGTGCAGCTGCTGTTGACCCAATGTTGGTCACATAATCCTGCCTTAGTTGAGCAGCTGCATCGTCTAGAGAATTTATGAACTGTGCATCGAGCCACTCGTCCACATTCTTGGCTTCAGTTTCTTCAGGAACAGGTTCATTTACCATTGATGTCTTTAATGCAGATATGTGATCTTGAGATTGTTAAAGACCATAAAGGATCTTAAAATCTGCATTTGACATGTCAGAAATAACTTGTAATGTGGCATACCCTGTCCTGGAGCTTCCCCCAACTTCCTCTGTTGGAGTTGATTGTTGAGCAGAGGAAGTTTGGGCTGCTTGTGTGGTGGATGTCTCAACAGGTTTTAAAAAATCACCTGCTGAGAATTTTTCTCTTTTATTTTCTTCAAGGATCTCATCCTTGCTCACACCCTCTCCTTTTGCCTGGGGTTGGGCACCTAGCTTCTCATGCTCTCCTTTTTCCAAGCTTTCTAAAGCTTGACTCTCTTGTATGTGTATGTGCTCTCCTTTTTCCAGGTCAGGAGCCTGACTCTCACTATTTATTCTCACAACCTCACTCATTTTGATGGTGTCACTCGTTCCTACAGAAGTGGGGGGTTTGAGAAGTGCTTGTGACAGCATGGATAGGGGGTTCCCTTTGTGTATCTTGGGCTAGGGAGCTATCCATGGAAATTGTATGAGAACTTGTCTTGAGTATTGGCTCCTCTTGGGAAAAATCAAGAGAATCAGTTATATTTACATCAAAAGAATCAAAAATGGGAGAAAAAGGAGAAGAATGTACAGTGGGGAGTGTTGGCTGTTCCTCAGAGATTAAAAATTGAGGAACATCAATAGATGACTCTGTGTGTGCACTCCTTGTGTCACTCTTTTGTTTTATTAACTCTCTTATTGGTTCCTCTTGGTTGTGACCAAGAGTTTGTGCTGACTTTGTACAGTATGTTCCTGGTTGGGAACTTTCTTCAATGTCAACATCCTTTTGGGAGGATGGTGACAGTTCACTGTTTGTCCTTATAGCCTCCAATGCTTTTTGAGAAGCATTGGATTGGGCTTGGCTAAGGGTTATAATTCTCTTTTTCCTCTGAAGTGGAACTTCAGCTTCTGGTTCTCCCTCGTCCTCACTTGCTCCCTCAATTATTTTTCTCTTAATTGGGAGTTTTGTGATAGTCTTGGTTTTTACAACCACAGTCTTTTGGGAGACTGTGGAGGGGGCTATAGATTGTTGTGGTGAAGTTGTTGGAGGATTCATAGGGTTTTGGCTTTTATTATCCTCAAAAAATTGCAAAGAGTAAAGATTGGGAAGCCTATCAATAACAGTAGATCTTATGATAGGAGGGAAAAATAAAGGAACAGTTACCTTTGCAGAGTTCTTCACATCTTTAACTATTCTTTTACTCTGCAAAACAGTTGGTACAACTTGCATTCCACTAATATTTAGGTTAGGGATTAGATAATAAGCAATCATCATCAAAAACCTAGCATAATAAATTTTAGTTTTACTGGTTTTAAGTTTTGGCAACAAGTTTTGCAGAATTAAAAGCCCAATGTTTAGATTTCTACCATACAACACACTAAAAACAATTTGTTGTGTGAGTGTAGTGATAGCATCATATCCACTGCATTTTGTTGTAAAAGCTTTAGTGATTATGTCAAAGAATAGTGACCACTCTTGCCTTAGATGGGGTCGTGTAACAGACCTAACAGACCCAATTTCAGCAGAATAATTTAAGTTTTTCAACATGGAAAGAATTTCTTCATCAGAGGCAGGGGAGTCAAAGTTTTCATAAACTGGTAAATGTAAAGCATTATTTACAACTGTATGATCTATAGTATACGTAGTGTTTGCATACCTGAAACTTACCATAGGTGAGTCAGTTTTTGCACCTTGTATGGTAGCAGTGGACCAAATAGCCGTGATGACCTCAGCGGCTTGGACGGGAGCTTCATAAATGGCGTAAGTTAGTGTAGAGTTTTGAAGAAAATCCATGAAGTGGTACTAGGCTTCAAAGACATTATTATCAGCCACCCCTGCATGGTTGGTCTTAATGAAATCAAAGTCTCCAAACTTGAAAGCAACTGTTTTAGCGGCCATTGCAAGAGATTTGTGAACTTTGGAAGAAACTTAAAAGAGGGTTAAATTGCAGAGTATTATCAGAGAGAAAATAATTTCAGAGCTTTGAGTGATTGTGATTGCAAAGATGTTTAAAATTTGTTTTATCAATTTGTTGGAAACGTTTGTAATTCCTACGGATGGGTAACTACCAGTTTACCCTCGATCGGAGATTGCCCTAATCTCTGATCTGTTCACTCGTAAGAGACTAGAAGTAGATTAGTCTCCGATAGGGTTTACTACCAGGGACTAAGGTAGTCTCCGATAGGATTTACTATCGGGGACTAGTTAGTCTCTGATAGTATTAACTATCGGGGACTAAGATAGTCTCGGATAGTATTAACTATCGGGGACTAAGGTAGTCTCTGATAGTATTAACTATCGGGGACTAAGGTAGTCTCTGATAGTATTAACTATCGGGGACTAAGGTAGTCTCTGATAGTATTAACTATCGGAGACTAAGGTAGTCTCTTATTCACTCTAGCTCATATTATTCCAGAATTAAAATTCTAGCTAAAAAAAACTCAATCCAGAAACTTAATTCTAGCTCCTAATGATCTGTTTAATTAAACAGCTGCAAACTAGAAATTTAATTCTAGCTTCTCAAAACTAAACAACTTGTTTTCTAAGATTTTAATCAGTTTTTAGAGACATAATTCAGCATTCCTAACTCATAGACTAATCTATTAAATGTAGATTCATCTAAAGGTTTTGTGAAAATGTCTGCAAGTTGTTTATCAGTTGTAACCCAGTGTAATTCGATATTTCCTTCACTTACATGCTCTCTTATGAAGTGATATCTAATATCAATATGTTTTGTTCTTGAATGTTGCACTGGATTTTCTGTTATTGCTATGGCACTTGTATTATCACAATAAATAGGAATCTTGGATAATGACATACCATAGTCTAGGAGTTGATTCTTAATCCATAAGATTTTAGCACAACAACTCCCAGCTGCGATGTATTCAGCTTCTGCTGTTGAAGTAGAAACTGAATTTTGTTTCTTGCTGAACTAAGAAACAAGTCTGTCTCCAAGAAGTTGGCAGCTTCCACTTGTGCTTTTCCTGTCAAGCTTACACCCTGCATAATCAGCATCTGAATAACCAATTAGTTTAAAATCAGATTCTTTGGAATACCATAATCTAAGATTTGGGGTACCCTTTAGATATCTGAGTATTCTTTTTACAGCAATCAAATGTGACTCTCTAGGGTCAGCTTGAAATCTAGCACACAGGCATGTAGCAAACATTATATCAGGTCTACTTGCAGTCAGATATAAAAGAGAGCCTATCATTCCTCTATAACTAGTGATATCAACTTTCTTTCCTTTTAAATCTTTATCTAGTTTAGTGGAAGTAGGCATGGGTGTTTTTGCAGATGAACAATCAACCAAATCATATTTTCTCAGTAAGTCTTTGATGTATTTTGACTGACTGATAAATATTCCATCAGGTGATTGTTTAATCTGCAATCCTAAAAAGAATGTTAATTCTCCCATCATACTCATTTCATATCTAGACTGCATAAGTTTTGAGAATTTTTTACAAAGATTTTCATTTGTAGACCCAAATATAATATCATCTACATATATCTGAACCAATATAATATCAGAGCCTTGCTTTCTATAAAATAATGTTTTATCTATGATACCTCTAACAAATTTCTTTTCAATTAAAAATTGAGATAGAGTATCATACCAGGCTCTTGGTGCTTTTTTTAAGCCATAAAGTGCTTTGTCTAACCTATAGACATGATTTGGAAATTTGGAGTCTACAAAACCTGGGGGTTGGCAAACATAGACTTCCTCTTCCAATTTTCCATTTTAGAAAGCACTTTTGACATCCATCTAGTACACCTTGAAGTCCTTGTAGGCTGCATATGCCAAAAAGATTCGTATTGCTTCAAGTCTTGCTACTGGTGCAAAAGTTTCATCATAGTCTATTCCTTCTTCTTGAGAATATCCTTTTGCAACCAGTCTTGCTTTGTTCCTTGTAATTGTACCAGCTTCATCCATTTTGTTTCTGAAGACCCATTTGGCACCAATAATTGATCTATTCTTTGGTTTAGGTACCAGTCTCTAGACTTTGTTTCGAGTGAATTGGTTCAATTCTTCTTGCATGGCAATTATCCAGTCAGGATCTTGAAGTGCTTCCTCAATTTTCTTTGGCTCAATCTTTGAGAGAAAACTGAGATATAAACATTCATTTTCAGTTGCACTTCTAGTCTTGACTCCATCCTCTAAACTTCCAATTATCAAATCTGGCGTGTGGTCTCTCAACCATGGAATTGCACGTGGCAGATTTGATCTTGAAGTTGAGGCTACATTTTCTAGATTGGTGTAACCCATTCTAGCTTTATGATCAGAGACTGCTCCCCCTGAACTATTGACTCCTTCATTATTAGCTTCTCCTGAGCTATTTATTTCTACTGAATCTGGTGTCAATATAGTTTCTGATTGTGCATCAGTGACTCTAGTCTCTGGTAGACCATTAGTCTCCGATGGGATACTAATGTTACCAGTCTCTTGAGTTTCATCTAACATTCTATTTTCTGATAGAGTATTAGTTCTAGGCACTTCATGCACAACTGTTAGCTTCCCCTCAATTGTGTAGGGATCATTGCTATCTTGGGGTTGTTTAGTAGTCTCTGATGGATATTCCCATGCATCCAATTCATTCTCAAAACTGAGAGGTTCATGCAATCCTTGTCCAATCATTCCTGGAATCTTTTTATCATCAAACATGACTTGTATTGATTCCACAATGACCTTTGTTCTTAGATTATATACTCTGTATGCTTTACTTGACAGAGAATAACCTAAGAAGATTGCTTCATCAGATTTATTGTCAAATTTCCTTTTGATTCTGATGAATCTCTCAGTACAAAGCATTTACAACCAAACACATGTAAGAACTTGAGAGTTGGTTTTCTCCCAGTCATTAATTCGTAAGGTGTTTTGTTGTATGCTTTGTTAATCAAGGATCTATTCTGTGTAAAGCAAGCAGTGCTTATAGCTTCCTCCCAAAAATATGTGGGAAGCTTAGCCTCTTGTAACATAGTCCTTGCTGCTTCAATAAGGGTTCTATTTTTCCTCTCAACAACTCCATTTTGTTGAGATGTTCTTGGAGCTGAGAATTGATGAGTTATTCCTTTTTTAGTGCAGAATTCAAGTACTTGGGAATTCTTGAATTCTATTCCTCTATCGCTCCTTATAACCCTTACTGTTTTTCCTGATTCAGTTTTTATTTTCTTGGTATGTTCAATTATCAACTGAGCAGCTTCATCTTTTGTAAAGAGGTATTTTACCCAAGTATACCTCGTGTCATCATCCACAATAACCAAGGCATATCTATTTCTTCAGATAGACATCACATTCACTTGACCAAACAAGTCCATGTGCAACAATTGTAGTGGGTCAGTGATTGATGTTGCTGGTTTGCTCTTTAATGATACACTTTTTTGTTTCCCTTTCTGGCATGCATCACATAATCCATCTTGTTTAAATTCCAATTGTGGAATGTCAGCTGCTAAGTCTTTCCTCACAAGCTTGTTGATATTTTTAAAATTCAAGTGACAAAGCTTCTTATGCCAAAGCCAACTTTTCTCAGTTGAGGCTTTGCTATAGAGACATGTGATTTGATCAGTAAAAGAAATAAGATTTGCGACATACAAATTTCCTTTTCTTTTTCCAGTCAATATCACATTCCCAGATTCATTGTCACACACCTGGCATAGGTCTTCTTTAAAGGTGACATGGAATCCTTTATCACATAGTTGACTCACACTTAACAAATTGTGCTTTAAGCCGTCAACTAGTGCTACTTCTGTGAAGATGACATCTCCATGTTCAACATTGCCATATCCCTTTGTATGGCCTTTGCTGTCATCTCCAAAAGTGACTTTTGGGCCACTTTTCTCTTCATACTATTTTAGCAGGGTCTTATCTCTGGTCATGTGCCTTGAACATCCACTGTCCAAGTACCATGATTTCTTCCTTTTGCCCTGCACAGTAGAGAATAACTAGTTTGAGATTTTTGGGACCCAGATTTTCTTGGATCCTTTCTCACTAGTTGTAGACTCAAGACTTGACTCAGATTGAGTTGATTGTCTTTTAACAGTTTTAACTAGAATAGGACAATCAATAGTCTTGCTACTTGTTTGTGAGAGACTGCCAAGTTTAGAATTTTTAGTTTTAATGCAAAGATTATCTAACCTTTTTATTGGTGATTTATCTTTTATTCTCTTTGAAGGTGCAGTCTCAATCATAGGAATTTTATTTTTGCTCCTACAGTTTACTGCTATGTGGTTAGGGTTTCCACATACATGACATGTTTTTCTAGAAGCATCAGGCATTCTAGCATAGTTTGTATGTTTGTTAATGCCTATCTTTCCATTCCTATTTTTCTTCTTTCTGCTTAACTCCACTAACTTTTCAGCCTTTTTGTCTGGAAGCGCTTCCAGTTTTTTATTCAATTGTGTCTTTGTCATGAACCCAATGTTTAATCTTTTTGATTCACTCTTATCAACAACATTAATTGTCTTTTGATCAATTTCTGTTTTTGCAGTCATATGTTGATCTTGAGTGTTTATAAATTTAGGTTCAATAACAGGTGACAAACATTCCTCCCAACAACATTTCCTGGAAAGTTTCAAATTCACAACCCTCACCAGATAAATCACTCATGCACTCCTTTTTGTGTTTGGGATAGTGTTTACGCTCAATATCTAGCTATAAGAAGTCTTCCCATCACTTGACAAAAGGTCAATTTTCCACCACTTTAATGATACCAATCAAAAAGGACTTTTATTAAGGTTTGTAACAGGGCTAACACAAGGGTTATATTTTTTTCTGGAGATTGAGAGAATAATTCAAACCAAATCATATCATGCCTCATATGAACAGATTGTTTCAATGCAAAATAGTCCAATAAAAATGCCTCTACTAATGCTAATAAGGCTGCCAACCTTAGGTTGCTCTATATATTTTTTTCTTCTTTCTTTCTCTCTTTTTTTCTCTTGAGTGCATTTTATGCTCCATCTCAAGAATTGTTCTCTTTTTTCTCTTTTTCTTTTTTTTTCTTTTTTTCTTTTTTTTTGAGCAACCTTGTCAAATAAAATACATCAAATCAACAATGGACAACAGTATGTCTCTTTTCCAATTCTCTTCTGAAGGCCTATCAACTTTCATACAAAACTTGGAATTTACACAAAGGATAGTATTCAGCATGTAAAGTTTGGTAGAAAGTTCTCTCAATCAAGGTTTTAATCAAACAAAGAGATTTTCAACAAAAATTGGGAGTTGGCTAATTTTTGGTTTCAAATGAAGAAAAAGGCTAAGGCTCAAAGGGTAATACTAGTGGTTAACATAAGTTGGGTGGTCTGAACAAGAAGAAGGATAAAACAAGGGGCTCACCAAAAAGTGCCTTTTATCATCTTAGTATCGATTCGTGTGGTCTCAAATCGCACTCTAATGTCAAATTCTAGTAGTGTCTCTTTATAGCTAGTTAACTCACAACAAAAAGATTAAGAGTGTTTATGTACTCTTTTTGGCTCAAAAAATCACGGTTTATTTGCATGATGTGAATTATATCCTTTCTAAGTCATACCATTGGGGAAATTGTTTGTGTCCTAAGAATAAGAATTATAACATTTTCGAATTGGAATCTAGATGGATTTTTCAAAAATATCGCAAAGTTCATGTTATCTGAAATTCTTATCTATTTAGCTACACAAAGTTCGACTTCATTCAAATAGTGGTTGCTTTCAGTAGTGCAATTTCTGTAATTCCTAACAATTAACATGCAGAATGCAGTGAGAGAAAAAATGCAAAACACAAAACACAAAAAACAAAACACAAATAAACACGGGTGTTTTCCTCCAACCCCACACTTAGAATAAACATTGTCCTCAATGTTCAAGAAGACAAAGGAAAATAAATAATAGAAGTGAGGGAAGAGATACGTTACAGTTCAAGGAAAAGGTGGAAATGGAGGGAATGGTGGAGGCCGGTGCGTTCCTTTTTCCTGCAAAAACCCCACACTTGTCCTCTTTGATCTGTCTATGTCATGAAACTTGCCAGAAAAATGTTGGAAACCTTTAAATGAAAACTATCTACAAGTTGGAGAAGATTGTCAGTGCGATTGCAAAATAACAAAAAAGTACTAGAGCCGGCAAATTTAGGATTCTTTGGCGATAAAAAAAATGAAAAATAATAACTACAACGGAAATTGAAAGAAATAAATCATTGGGTTGCCTCCAAGAAGCGCATTTGTTTAACATCGTTAGCCCGACGTGCGCCACGCTTAGTTGTAATTAGGTGTTTGAACATATTGTGCTTCAACTAAATGTGGTGCGGATCCTTCATAAAAAAGTTCTAACCGATACCCATTGCCTCCTTTTTTTCTTTAAGAACTTGGACCAAGCTTTCTTCCTCTTCCTCACTTAATTCATTCGAAATTATCACTGACAGTGTCTCATCAGCTCCCAGAAATGCATACATGAGGTGTGAAGGCAGTAATGTCAATTCCAGTTTGGGTGGTTTCTCAATAGAAGGTGAAATTTTGTGTCTGGGCGTTATGACATGGCCATGTCGTATTGCTTCAAGTGACTGCAGTGTATTATTCTGCAGCAGTGTGTTATTCTGCAGAGTTTTCAGCGCGTTAAGATCCTGAGTTATTTGGACCAGACCTTCTGGTAATTGCCATTCTTGCTCCCACTTCAACAATTTTGAAGGGGTAAAGTCCTCGGTTAACGCCACCTGCAAGGAATCACAGCCACAAAACTCCAAATACTTTTGAGTATTTGGGTCAGAATGTTCAACAAAAAATGCAGATGCGTAATCAATTTGTTGCTTCATTGTTTTATTGATATTAAATTTAATCAAAGCACCATCAAATTCCATTGTGAGAGTTCCTTCATGAACATCTATTTTTGTGCGTGCTGTTTTCAAAAAGGGACGACCTAATAATATCATCTCACCATTGGTTGATGTTCCATTTTCCATATTCAAAACATAAAAATCCGCAGGAAACACTAGATCATTTACTTGAACTAGAACATCTTCCAATACTCCCTCAGGAAAAACACTAGATCTATCTGCCAAAGTCAAAACTACCCCATTTTGTTTCAAAGGACCCACATTTAAAGCTGAATAGATAGATAAAGGCATTAAATTAATTGATGCTCCCAAATCACACACTGCTTTCTCTATGCCTACACTACCTATTTTGCATGGGATAGTAAACATACCTGGATCCCTTTCTTTTGTGGGCAGCTTTCCTCTTAAAACGGCTGATACGTTTTCTCCTATGTGAACCCTCTCATTCACACGCATCTTATTCATGCCAGTACAAAGTTCTTTCAAGAATTTGTAGTACCTTGGAACATGTTTGATGGCAGTGAGAAGTGGGATATTGATTTCCACCTTTTTGAGAGTTTCAAAAACTATAGTATCATCAGTAGCCTTATTTTTTCTCGCCAATCTATGTAGGAATGGTGGTTTCTCAGGATTTGCTTGTATAATTTTGTCTGCTGCAACTGATTTTTCTGCTTCTTCGGGTACGACATGCCCACGTCGTACTGGTTTTTTAGGTACTGCAGCTTCTAATTCTTTGCCACTGCACAATGTAACAGCACTAACATTGTGGCCTGGGTTGACATCAGGCTGGGAGGGCAGCTTTCCACGATTCTCCACTTTGTTTAGTGTTGTCATCATTTGACTAAATTGATTCTTTAATTCCCCAAACTGCTTATCACGTTTTTCTTGGTTTACCATGAGCTTGGCCATCATATCTTTCATGTTGGTGATTTCTTCAGCATAATTCATTCTTGGGGCTTGCTGTGGTGGCTGCGAATTGTTGCCATAGCGCAAATTCGGATGATCTCTCCAACCTGGATTATATGAATTTGAAAAGGGATCATACTTCCTTTGAGGTTGGGCATTGTAATTGCCCATTGCATTCCAAACTTCATTGCTGGAATCATCTTGTAAAGTCGGGCATGCATCAGTTTGGTGTCCCTGAAAGCAACAGATACCACAAACTGGGGTTTGTTGAACCCGATTAACAGCACTTGCATTTCCAACAATATTTTTTTCCAATAATTCGGCAATTCTATCAAGTTTAGATTCAAGATTGGATGATTTCACCTCATGTATGCCTCTTGTTGGTGCATCGAAACGGCTACTAAACTGTTGAGAATTAGCAGCCATGGCAGATATAAGATCTCATGCTTCTTGAGGTGTTTTACTCACCAAAGCTCCACCGCTAGCAGCATCTATTACTCTCCTTTCAATTGGCAGCAACCCTTCGTAAAAATATTGAATCAATAATTGATCCGTTATGCCATGTTGTGGGCAGCTTACGCATAGTTTCTTGAACCTCTCCCAATATTCATAGAGTGATTCAGCATCTTTTTGTCAAATGCTGCAAATTTCTCTGCGCAAATTGGCAGCTCGAGATGCAGGGAAAAATCGCTCCAAGAATATTCTAGCCATTTCAGGCCAAGTGTTGATTGAACCTGAAGGGAGGTAGAACAACCATTCTTTGGTGTTGTCCTCCAATGAAAAAGGGAAAGCACGCAATTTGATTTATTCTTCAGTTACTCCGCGCGGTCGAAAGCCAGAACAAGCCACATGAAATTCCTTCAGATGCCGATTTGGATCCTCACTTTGCATTCCATGGAATTTCGGCAGAAGGTGAATCAAGCCGGGTTTCAGTTCGAAACCTTCTTCAACATTTTGGTATTGAATGCACAACGGCTGTTGATTCACAGGTGGTGCGAGCATATCCCGCAAAGTTGCAGGAGGTGGATTGGCCATCCCGAGAATCTCCTCTTCGTCTTCGTTTGAACAAGATTCGGAAGTAGACAATCTCTCAAAATCTGCAGTCAATTTCTGCGCAGCAGCTTTCGCTTGTTGCTTGTGCAGTTTTGTCACCTTAGTGTTTTTTGCCTTGTGGTTTTCTCAATTTCAGAATCAAACAAAAGCTCACCTGTAGTAGAAGATCTCCGCAACATACAAACACTAAAGGAACGGTTAGATTGCAAATAATAAACCTTACACAAAAATCCCCGGCAACGGCGCCAAAATTTGATAGGGTGTCAACCCACCAAAAATAATTATTCCTATCCTCTTACACTTACGCGGTATAATGGTGAATAGGGTCGATTCCACAGGGATTATTGCGGTTATTTATTTGCTTGGAAAAATGGGTTTAAAAATTAATTATGAAAGATATTAAAAATAACAATCAAAACAAAATTTGTAAATAATCAAGATTGCAGAATAATAAAATATAAGAAAACTAATGGAAACAAGTCTAGCCAAGGTACTTTTTCATCTAGCCAAATATTTCGATCATCGACACGAAAGATAAATTTTATTCATTCAAATAGATAGAGTTATAGCTAAGGGCAAACGCTCTACTTAACCAATCTTTTCTTATTTTATCGGTAACCCCCGGACACCCTACTAGGATTACTTCTCTAGACCAAACAGACAATCCCCAGACACCCTGATAGGATTCAATCTAATGGCTGCTTTATGAATGAAAAAGACCCATATCCTAGTTAATAAAATCGGACACCCGTAGATTATTTAAACTAGATTATTTGATTCCACCAATCTTACCCGAAGCCTTTATCAGTTAAGATCAATTTGCTACTTTGTTAAAATAGTGTCAAACGACCTTCATATTTTAATCAGCAAGATACCATTCAATAAATCACACAACTGTACACATTGCATAATAAATTAAATAATAACATAAACGGTTTATAGCGCAGAAATCAAATAAATACTTGAACTTGAATAAAACTAATTAAAACAAAAGTCTCACGATTTAATCTTGGCTAGAAATCAAAGTACCTTGACTAGAAGGATTTAGTTGTTCATAATACTTGAAGACATAATGCTGAAATAAATAAAAAGTGTATATAAATCTGCAAAATACTTAGAGAGAAAAGAAAAGGGGCGGCTGCTGTGTAAAAACAGAGATAGATAAAACTGCTGCAGCCCTATTCTATTTATGTAAACAATATTTGTTGCCCTACAAAGAATCCTAATCCTAATTGGTTTCTTAGAAGATCCTTTTCCAACTTGGTAACTACTTTAATCTCTTTCTCCAGGCTTTTCTTTCCTTGTCCACGTGCTTCTGTATCTACAGTTTGGGTCTGTTAGGTTTTATGAACATTTGATGATGATTGTCTTTAGAATACTTAGGAATACAAATGTACAGAAAAGTGTTGGTTTGTAACACTTTAGTTTTGTAGCTAGCAGTAGTATCTCTTGTTTGTAAATTAGTCATTATAATAAAGAGATAGATTTATTTCATTTGTATGTACTGCTGGAATACTTGTTGAGTTTGTTCAACAAGTTGTTTTAAATTTATTAGTCCTTCGGAGATTGAATTTGGCTTGTCGGAAATTAAGGGAAAAGTTCATCAGAGACTAAGTTTTTGTTCATCAGAGATTGGACTTTGCCCATCGGAGATTAAAGTTTTCTTAATCAGAGATTGAAGAATCCTTCATCGGAGAATAAAGTTTTGTTCATCAGAGATTGAAGGATTGTTCATCGGAGATTAAAGCTTATGTCATCGGGGATTGGAATTAAAGAGTCAGAGATTAATGCTGACGTCATCAGTGACTAATACAATACCTCGGAGATTAAAAGCTGACGTCATCAGCGACTAAAGCTAAAGCATCGGAGATTACTCGAAGTAAAGCATCGGAGATTACTCAAAGTAAAGCATCGGAGATTACTCGAAGTGATCAGGGACTAATGAAAGAAGCCATCGGAGATTAGCCGAGGACTTAATCACTGATGGAGTTAGAGTTCAAATCAAAGAAGGAAAGTCTTCCATGCACACGTAGACTTTATTGAAGACGTAGCTGACAAGGAAACTTGTTAGAAATCTTTCAATTGGAAAGATTGTATTTGATTTGAATAAGGAAGCTAGGTTTTTGGTAACTTAGTTTTTTTTAGAAGCTGTAATTATAAAAAATTACAGAATAGTAATACGAAGCTGTATAGAATTGAGAGAGTTGTATTTTTCTTTATATACAGAATAGAAGCTGACAATCAAAGTTTGTCTTGATTGTTAGAAAACTTGTAATCAATTGTTAAATCAATAAAAAACAATTGTTTATAGAGTTTTGATCTTGTTCTTTATATTCCGCAGAAAAAGTTTAATTTCTTAAAAGAACAAGAATTTGAAAAAGTTGTAAGAACTTGTATTCAACCCCCCCCCCCCCCCCCCCCCACTTCTAGGTCGTCTCACTGGGAAAACAATTGGTATCAGAGCCTTTAATTGAAAATACTCAATTAACAAGATTCTGAGATGGCCAACAACGATGAAGCAAGCAGCTCTAACATGATTGCGTATAATGGAGGACGTGATGGTGGAACCAGGATCCTTATTCTGAAGAGGGATGAATATCCAATGTGGAAACAAAAGATGTATATGCACTTGAGAGCAACAGATCGAGATTACATAGATAGGATTGAGAAGGGTCCTTATCTACCCAAGAAATTTATTCCTGCAAAAACTGTCGAAGGATCTATTGTCGCAGAACACTTTGTACTTGCACCAGAAAGTGATTATACCAACGAGGACAAGTTACAAGTGTTGAAAGATGCTATAGTAATGAACATACTTTACAATGGAATAGACAAACATATGTTCAATAGCATCATCAATTGCACAACATCTAAACAAGTCTGGGACACCATCAAGGTCCTATGTGAGGGGACTGATCAAGTCAGGAAGAATAGGCGTTCACTGTTGACTCAACAATATGAGTTCTTTCAAGCAAAGCCTAATGAACCAATCACGTCAATCTATGATAGATTCAACTCTTTGCTTAATGACTTGACCAACTTGGTAAGACATATGATAATGAAGATATCAATACCAAGTTCATGAGAGCCCTTCCTCCTAGCTGGGATCCAAAGACTACTGCAGTAAGGGAGGCTCATGATATGGAAACACTCACACTGGACAGGCTCTACGGGAATTTAAAGACTATGAACTTGAAGTAGAGCAAAGACAGCGCATGCATGGCAGAGATAAAGGAGCTGCGTTGATGGTTGAGACAAACAAGTCTCAAGAGAAGCTTGATGAGGAATTTTCTGACGCTAGCTCAATTGATAATGAAGATGAACTGGATAGTGATGATGACATGGAAGAATTCATGGCATTCATGGTTAAACAGTTTAAGAAATTTAGGGCTAGCAGAAAAGGAAGAAAATCATCAAGAAAACCTAACCCTAAACGAGAAGGTCAAAAAGTCACCTTCGACTTAAAGAAAATAAGATGCTACAATTGTGATGGGTTAGGGCACTTTGCCAATGAGTGCAAGAAGCCTAGATCTAATGATAGATCTAAGGATGAAAAATCAAGGAAGGACTTTGCTGACAAGAAAGCCAAATCCAAGAGCAAAGCCTTGATTACTGAGGGAAAAGATTGGATTGACAGCGATTCTGATGAAGAAGTTGTCAACTTTGCCCTAATGGCTCGTAGTGACGAGTCAAGTGATTCTGCAAAGGTATGTAATGCAAATCAGAATTTTAACGTGCTTAATTTACTTGATACATCTAGCATTGAAAGCATGCAAAAAGATATATCTGATTTGCATGTCAGTTTTAGGTCTTTAACTATAGAGCATACCAATGTAAAAGAATCACGTGACAATCTCTTAAAAAGAAACAATTTTCTTGAAGAGAGATTGACACAGTTTGATACTATCAAGTCTGATTTAAACAAAGCACATCACATGATTGATGCTTTGAAAAAGAGGGAATATTACTTAGTAGAGCAACTTGAAATTGCTCAAGCTAAGATCAAATTGTGGAATACTTCCTCTAAAAAGCTAAAAGACTTGATAGATAGTCAAACAATGGGTCACCAATCTGGATTAGGCTATGATGATTGGATAAATAAAAATTCAGAATTAGATGACTTATTTGAAGCTGTTGAGTCCACAACTGCAAAGCCAAAAGTTGCTAGAAAAATTAACTTTGTGTCTCTTGTTCATGAACCCAGATTTATTAACATTCAAGATCAACAAAACACTGAAAAAACAAGTTTCAATCAAAAGACAGTGGATATTGTTGAGAAGAATGAAAACAAACATTTAAATATTGGGTTTATGACAAAGAAACAGTTAATAAAGAAATTGGAAACTGTTCCAATACAAAAGGCTGAAAAAGTTGTGGAATCAAACAGAAGCAAGAAAAATAGGAATGGCAAGTTAGGCATTAACAAATATACCAACTATGTTTCAATGCCTGGTGCTCCTAGAAAAACATGCCATGTATGTGGTAATCCAAACCACATAGCTATGCACTGTAGGAGCAAAAATAAAATTCCTATGCTTGAGACTAGTAACTCAAAGACAACAAAAGATAAATCACCTGTAAAAAGGTCAAGTAGTCTTTGCATTGAAAATAATAAATCAAAGTCAATTAGTCTCACAAACAATGGAAGCAAGACTGTAAATTGCCCAAATAAAATCAAACATGGAAAGAGGCAATCGACTCATTCTGAGTCAAGTCTTGAATCTGCAGCTAGTGAGAAAGGACTCAAGAAGATTTGGGTCCCAAAAATCTCAAACTAGTTCTCTCTACTGTGCTGGGCAAAAAGAAGAAATCATAGTACTTGGACAGTGGTTGTTCAAGACACATGACTGGAGATAAGTCCCTGCTAAAACAGTATGAAGAGAGAAGTGGCCCAAGAGTCACTTTTGGAGATGACAGTAAAGGCCATACTAGAGGATATGGATCTGTTGAACATGGAGATGTCATCTTCACTGAGGTATCACTAGTTGATGGCTTAAAGCACAATTTACTTAGTGTGAGTCAACTGTGTGATAAGGGATTCAATGTCACCTTTAAAGAAGATCAATGTTTAGTAAGTGACAAAGAATCAGGGATTCTGATTTTGACAGGAAAAAGAAAAGGAAATTTGTACATTGCAAATCTCATTTCTTCAACTGATCAAATCACATGTCTTTATAGCAAAGCTTCAACTGATGAGAGTTGGCTTTGGCATAAGAAGCTTTCCCACCTGAACTTCAAGAATATCAATAGTCTTGTGAGGAAAGGATTGGTAGCTGGCATTCCACAATTGGAATTTACACAAGATGGATTGTGTGATGCATGCCAGAAAGGAAAGCAAAGAAGTGCATCATTCAAAAACAAACCAGCAACATCAATCACTGACCCTTTACAACTTCTACATATGGATTTGTTTGGTCAAGTGAATGTGATGTCTATATTAAGGAATAGATATGCACTGGTGATTGTTGATGATCACACAAGGTATACTTGGGTAAAATACCTCTTTGCAAAGAATGAAGCTGCTCAGTTAATTATTGATCATGTCAAGAAAGTAGAAACTGAGTCAGGTAAAACAGTGAGGGTAATAAGAAGTGACAGAGGAACAGAATTCAAAAATTCCCAAGTAATTGAATTCTACACTGAGAAAGGAATTACTCATCAATTCTCTGCACCTAGAACCCCTCAACAAAATGGAGTTGTTGAGAGGAAAAATAGAACCCTCATTGAAGCAGCAAGGACCATGTTGCAAGAGGCTAAGCTTCCCACCTATTTTTGGGAGGAAGCTATAAGCACCTAAGCTATAACCTATTTTTGGGAGGAAGCTATTTTTTACACAAAACAAGTCCTTGATAAACAAAGCATACAACAAAACACCTTATGAATTGATGACTGGGAGAAAACCAACTCTCAAGTTTTTACATGTGTTTGGTTGTAAGTGCTTTGTACTGAGAGATTCATCAGAGACAAGAGGAAAATTTGATAATAAGTCTGATGAAGCAATCTTCTTAGGTTATTCTCTGTCAAGTAAAGCATACAGAGTTTATAACTTAAGAACCAAGGACATTATGGAATCCATTCAAGTTGCATTTGATGATAGAAAGATTCCAGGAATGCTTGGTCAAGGATTGCATGAACCTCTCAGTTTTGAGAATGAATTGGATGCATGGGAATATCCAACAGAGAATGCTAAAAATCCCCAAAATAACAGTGATTCCTCTTTAATTGAGGGGGAGTTGACTGTTGTGCATGAAGTACCAAGGACTGATGTATTATCAGAGACTAGAGTACTGGAACAAAATGGAACACAAGTCACTGATGACATTAATTCTCCATCGGAGACTAATGATAAATCAGAGACTAGTATCCCTGATGCACACACAGAGACTATTGAGATATCTAACTCAGGGGGAGTTAATGAAGAAAAGATCAATAGTTTAGGGGGAGCAAACTCTGCTAATGAAGCTGGATTGAATATTATCAATCTAGAAAATGAAGCCTCTAGTTCAAGATCAAATCTGCCAAAAACTAGACCATGGTTGAGAGACCACACAACAGATTTGATCATTGGAAATATTGAGGATGGAGTTAGGACTAGAAGTGCAACACAAAATGAATGTTTGTACCTCAGTTTTCTATCAAAGATTGAACCAAAGAAAATTGAGGAAGCACTTCAAGATCCTGATTGGATTATTGCCATGCAAGAAGAATTAAACCAATTTGTTAGAAACAAAGTCTGGAGACTGGTACCCAAACCAAGGAACAGATCTATAATAGGTGCCAAGTGGGTCTTCAGAAACAAATTGGATGAAACTGGTACAATTACAAGGAATAAGGCAAGACTGGTTGCAAAGGGATACTCTCAAGAGGAAGGAATTGACTATGATGAGACCTTTGCACCAGTGGCTAGACTTGAAGCTATCAGAATTTTTCTTGCTTTTGCATCCTACAAGAACTTCAAAGTGTACCAGATGGATGTCAAGAGTGCTTTCCTTAATGGAAAATTGGAAGAAGAAGTCTATGTTCAACAACCCCCAGGTTTTGTAGACTCCAAATTTCCTAATCATGTTTACAAGTTAGACAAAGCACTCTATGGCTTAAAACAAGCACCAAGAGCCTGGTATGATACTCTTTCTCAGTTTTTAATAGAAAATAAATTTGTAAGAGGTATCATAGATAAAACATTGTTTTATAGAATTCAAGGCTCTGATGTTATACTTGTGCAAATATATGTTGATGATATTATTTTTGGGTCTACTAATGAAAAACTGTGTGCAAAATTTTCAAAACTTATGCAGTCTAGATATGAAATGAGCATGGTGGGTGAATTAACATTTTTCTTAGGATTGCAAATTAAACAGTCAACTGAGGGAATTTTCATCAGTCAGTCTAAATATATTAAGGACTTACTGAGAAAATATGATTTGGTTGATTGTACTTCTGCAAAAACACCTATGCCCACAGCCACTAAGTTAGATAAGGATTTAAAAGGAAAGAAAGTAGACATTACTAGCTATAGAGGCATGATAGGCTCACTTTTGTATCTAACTGCAAGTAGACCTGATATAATGTTTTCAACATGTCTATGTGCTAGATTTCAAGCTGACCCTAGAGAGTCACATTTGATTGCTGTAAAAAGAATATACTCAAATATCTAAAGGGTACCCCAAATCTTGGATTATGGTATCCCAAAGAATCTGATTTTAAACTAATTGGTTACTCAGATGCTGATTATGCAGGTTGCAAGCTTGATAGGAAAAGCACAAGTGGAAGCTGCCAACTTCTTGGAGGCAGACTTGTTTCTTGGTTTAGCAAGAAACAAAATTCAGTTTCTACTTCAACAGCAGAAGCTGAATACATTGCAGCTGGGAGTTGTTGTGCACAGATCTTGTGGATCAAAAATCAACTCCTAGATTATGGTATGACACTATCCAAAATCCCAATTTATTGTGATAACACTAGTGCCATAGCCATAACTGAAAATCCAGTGCAACACTCAAGAACTAAACACATAGATATAAGATATCACTTCATTAGGGAACATGTTAGTGAAGGAAATATTGAATTGCACTGGGTTACAACTGATAAACAACTTGCAGATATTTTTACAAAACCTTTGGATGAATCTACATTTAACAGACTAGTTTCTGAACTAGGAATGTTGAATTATGGTTCTAAAAATTAAAGTTTTAACTTTCAAGTTGTTTAACAGTTGCATGAAGCTAGAATAATTAATTCTGGAAAAAGAAGCTGTTTTAAATATGATAAAACAGATACATGAAGCCAATAATCATCAATATGGTTGTTGGAAAAGTTTTTGAAAGATAAAACTAAAGCAGGGATTAAGTCCCTGAGAAAAAGAGTGATAAGAGATTAAAGGATTAATCCCCGATGTATAGTTTAACTAATCCCCGATCGGTTAAAATTACTTCATCGGAGACTCGATTAATCCCCGATGCATAGTTTAACTAATCCCCGATCAGTTAAAATTACTTCATCGGAGACTCGATTAATCCCCGATGTGTAGTTTAACTAATCCCCGATCAGTTAAAATTACTTCATCAGAGACTCGATTATTCTCCGATGAGTTAATTCATCGGAGATTATTTTAGTCCCCGATGAGTAAGTACTACATCGGAGACTAATCAGGTCAATCTCTTATCACATTGGTGAATCAGAGATTAGGGCAATCTCTGAAAAAGGGTAAATTGGTAGTTACCCATGATCCTTGAATAGCAAACGTCTCTTATACTTTAATAAAAGTAATTTCAAAAATGTTTGTAATCACAAGTATCAAAATCTGCAATTTGATTTCTCTCTCAAATTCTCTGCAATTTAATCTCTCTTTGAGCTTTCTTCACAAAGTTTACAGATCTCTTCAATGGCGGCAAAAACAGTGTGCTTCAAGTTTGGTGAGTTCGATTTTATCAAAACTAACCATGCAGGGGTGGCTGATAAATATGATTTCGAAGCAAAATACTACCCCTTTGTGGATTTCCTCAAGAACTCTCCATTACAATACGCCATTTATGAAGCTCCCATCCAAGCTGCAGAAGTAATATCAACCATGTAGAGCACTGCAACAATCACTGATGAAAGTGATGACTCTCCACAGGTAAGTTTCAGGTATGAAAACACAGACTATACTATTACTCATACCACGGTTAATAATGCACTTCAGTTACCCATAAGGGAAAACTATGACCCCCTTGCCTCTGATGAAGAACTTATAGGTATGTTTAAGGACTTAAACTATAATACTAAAATAAGTTCTGTTGGGACCATCACACGTCCCCATCTTAGGCCAGAGTGGTCATTGTTCTTTGACATTATAACCAAATCCTTTACTTCAAAATGCAGTGGATATGATGCCATTACCATTATTTCACAACAAATTGCATATAGTATGTTGTATGATAGGCATATTAATTTAGGGCTTTTGATTTTGCACAATCTGATTGAAAAACTTAAAACTGGCAACAAAACTAAAGTTTATTATGCTAGGTTTTTAATGATGATTGCAAATCACTTAATACCTAACCTTAATATTGCTAGTATACAAGTTGTGCCTACTGTTTTGCAGACAAAAAGAGTAGTCAGTGATTTGAAGAAGTATGAGGCAAAGGTAAATGTACCTCTATTCTATCCCACTGTCATGAGAAACTTTCTCATTGACACTCTTCCAACCTCATATTCTTTGGAATTCTTTGGGGATATCACACAAACATCACCAACTAATCCCCCAACAACTTCTCAATCACAATCCAAAGCCCCCTCCACAGTCTCCCAACAGACTGTGGTTGCATATACCAGAACAGCCAAAAAACTCCCAATAAAGAGAAAAACAACAGAGGGTGCTAGTGAGGCTGAGGGAGAACAAGAAGCTGAGGTGGCACCTCAGAGAAAGAAGAGACTCGTCACCCTTAGACAAAGAAAATCCATGGCTTCCCAAAAGGCCATGGAGATTATAAGGAAAGACAGTAAACTGTCAATGTCCTCCCAAAAGGACATTGACATTGAAGATAGTCCTCAACCAGGGACATCTGTTACAGAGTCTGCACAAAATAAGACTGAGAGAGATCAAATACAAGAAAAGAGTGAAAAAAAAAAAAAAAAAAAAAAAAAAAAAAATGATGTTCCTCAAATTTTTGCCCTTGAGGAACAGCCAACACTCCCTACTGTCCATTCTTCTCCTGTTTCTCCTCCACTTGATTCTTCTGAACATATATTCTCTGATCCTCTTGAACTTTCTCAAGAGGAGCCAACACTCTTAATGGCTTGGACAGAAACTAGTCAATCTCAAGAGACTAGAACAACAATTCAAACTGTCCAAGTTCATTCTTCAGGAACTAGCCCACAAGAACCACTTGTTCAAAGTACTAGTGCAGCTAGCTCTCCTACACTTTCCATGGAGGACACCCAACCAATTTCCATTTTAAGGGTAACCCCCCTCCATGAAGACACTACTTCTCAAACCCCCCTTCTACAAGTTCTAGGTCATCTCACTAGGAAAACAATTGGCTGAGAGAGTGCACATATCCATATGAGTGAGGTTGAGAGAATATTTAGTGACAGTCAGGCTCCTGACTTGGAAAAAAGAGAGGAAATACAAACAGAGAGTCAAGCCTTAGCGAGCTTGGAAAAAGGAGAGAAAGAGAAGCTGGGTGCCCAACCCCAGGCAAAAGGAGAGGGTGTGAGCAAGGATGAGATCCTTGAAGAAAAGAAAAGAGAGAAATTCTCAACAGGTGAATTTTACAAACCTGTGGCTCCCTCCACCCAAATCCAAACAGAAGCTCCAACAAGAGAAGTTGGAGGAAGCTCCAGTGCAGTGGCTGCAAACTTGCAGGTCATATCAGAAATGTCAAATGCAGCCTATGAAGAACTTCTAAATCTTCAACAAAGAGAAGATCGCCTTTCTGCTATGAAGACTAGGCTTGCATTTGAATCTACTGCTGCAGAGGAGACTCCAGAGCTAGAGAATGTGGATGCCTGGTTGGATTCAGATTTTAACAACACCATGGAGGAAGCAGCTGCCTTGTACAGGCAGGAATATGTGTCCAATATAGGGTCTCTTGCAGCTGCCAAATCCTTTCAGGATGTTGCAGAAGAAGTAACCAAGTCAGTGCACCTAAATGCTAAATTTTTTCACTACTTGGCAACTGGCATGAAGACTGAACTGGAGGAGATGAGGAAGCAGATGTCTATACAGACAGACTCTGTTAAGAGACACTATGAAGGACATTTTTCAAGGCATACTGTTATGAATATTCAAGCTATGATCAAGGATAAAGCTAAAACAGACAGCAGACTAAGTAATCTTGAAGTTAAATTTGACCAAATGCATACCCTTCTGAAACACATTGCTACTCAACTCCCTCTCTCTGCCCCCTCTAAAGATGCTGATGTCAAAAAGGGGGAGAGTGATCCAGTAGTAACCAAGCAATATGCAAATCTTGATGAACTCAAGGCAACATTAGAAAGGCTTGAGTCCAGAGTTAAAACACTACCAACACCAGCAGCAATAACAACAACATTACCACAACAACCTACATTATCACAACAACCTACATATACATATGCTGAACTCAAGGCAGCACAAGATCGTCTTGAGTCTAGATTTTTTAATCAATCAATTCCACTTCCAGCTCCAAGCCAAACTCCACTGCAAACTTTCTCTTCTACTCAACAAACTGAAGCAGGCCCAAGCACTTCCAGAGACAAAGGCAAATGTGTTATGGTCACAGAACCAGAAATTCAACAACCAGCACAGCCTAGGTTAATGGGGGATGCAATAAAAGCTGGGAGGATCTTCAAGCCTGTTGAATTGGAAGTTGAAGGGGGAGTTATTCTAGTTGCTCCTCAAGATCCAAGAATTGAAGAATCTGATTTCTTGGTTGCCCAACAACTTCAAGAACAGATTGACAAAGAGGAAAATGAGGCATTAGCTATTGAGGAGAAAGAGAATGAAGCAAAGAAAAGGGCTGAAGTAAAGAAACCAACAGTCAAGTTGACTCCTGCAAAGAAGGCAGCATTGACAAGGAAGAGAAATAAGGAGATGGAAAAGGATGAAAAATACTCGAGAATGAAGTCCTTAGTCCAGAAACCTGCAAAGAAACTGGAGGATAAGGAAACTGCTATAATTC
>CM025786.1:58963220-58976057 GCA_014636745.2 Centella asiatica
CGATCAGTTAAAATTACTTCATCGGAGACTCGATTAATCCCCGATGTGTAGTTTAACTAATCCCCGATCAGTTAAAATTACTTCATCAGAGACTCGATTATTCTCCGATGAGTTAATTCATCGGAGATTATTTTAGTCCCCGATGAGTAAGTACTACATCGGAGACTAATCAGGTCAATCTCTTATCACATTGGTGAATCAGAGATTAGGGCAATCTCTGAAAAAGGGTAAATTGGTAGTTACCCATGATCCTTGAATAGCAAACGTCTCTTATACTTTAATAAAAGTAATTTCAAAAATGTTTGTAATCACAAGTATCAAAATCTGCAATTTGATTTCTCTCTCAAATTCTCTGCAATTTAATCTCTCTTTGAGCTTTCTTCACAAAGTTTACAGATCTCTTCAATGGCGGCAAAAACAGTGTGCTTCAAGTTTGGTGAGTTCGATTTTATCAAAACTAACCATGCAGGGGTGGCTGATAAATATGATTTCGAAGCAAAATACTACCCCTTTGTGGATTTCCTCAAGAACTCTCCACTACAATACGCCATTTATGAAGCTCCCATCCAAGCTGCAGAAGTAATATCAACCATGTGGAGCACTGCAACAATCACTGATGAAAGTGATGACTCTCCACAGGTAAGTTTCAGGTATGAAAACACAGACTATACTATTACTCATACCACGGTTAATAATGCACTTCAGTTACCCATAAGGGAAAACTATGACCCCCTTGCCTCTGATGAAGAACTTATAGGTATGTTTAAGGACTTAAACTATAATACTAAAATAAGTTCTGTTGGGACCATCACACGTCCCCATCTTAGGCCAGAGTGGTCATTGTTCTTTGACATTATAACCAAATCCTTTACTTCAAAATGCAGTGGATATGATGCCATCACCACTATTTCACAACAAATTGCATATAGTGTGTTGTATGATAGGCATATTAATTTAGGGCTTTTGATTTTGCACAATCTGATTGAAAAACTTAAAACTGGCAACAAAACTAAAGTTTATTATGCTAGGTTTTTAATGATGATTGCAAATCACTTAATACCTAACCTTAATATTGCTAGTATACAAGTTGTGCCTACTGTTTTGCAGACAAAAAGAGTAGTCAGTGATTTGAAGAAGTATGAGGCAAAGGTAAATGTACCTCTATTCTATCCCACTGTCATGAGAAACTTTCTCATTGACACTCTTCCAACCTCATATTCTTTGGAATTCTTTGGGGATATCACACAAACATCACCAACTAATCCCCCAACAACTTCTCAATCACAATCCAAAGCCCCCTCCACAGTCTCCCAACAGACTGTGGTTGCATATACCAGAACAGCCAAAAAACTCCCAATAAAGAGAAAAACAACAGAGGGTGCTAGTGAGGCTGAGGGAGAACAAGAAGCTGAGGTGGCACCTCAGAGAAAGAAGAGACTCGTCACCCTTAGACAAAGAAAATCCATGGCTTCCCAAAAGGCCATGGAGATTATAAGGAAAGACAGTAAACTGTCAATGTCCTCCCAAAAGGACATTGACATTGAAGATAGTCCTCAACCAGGGACATCTGTTACAGAGTCTGCACAAAATAAGACTGAGAGAGATCAAATACAAGAAAAGAGTGACACAAGGAGTGCACACACAGAGTCATTTATTGATGTTCCTCAAATTTTTGCCCTTGAGGAACAGCCAACACTCCCTACTGTCCATTCTTCTCCTGTTTCTCCTCCACTTGATTCTTCTGAACATATATTCTCTGATCCTCTTGAACTTTCTCAAGAGGAGCCAACACTCTTAATGGCTTGGACAGAAACTAGTCAATCTCAAGAGACTAGAACAACAATTCAAACTGTCCAAGTTCATTCTTCAGGAACTAGCCCACAAGAACCACTTGTTCAAAGTACTAGTGCAGCTAGCTCTCCTACACTTTCCATGGAGGACACCCAACCAATTTCCATTTTAAGGGTAACCCCCCTCCATGAAGACACTACTTCTCAAACCCCCCTTCTACAAGTTCTAGGTCATCTCACTAGGAAACAATTGGCTGAGAGAGTGCACATATCCATATGAGTGAGGTTGAGAGAATATTTAGTGACAGTCAGGCTCCTGACTTGGAAAAAAGAGAGGAAATACAAACAGAGAGTCAAGCCTTAGCGAGCTTGGAAAAAGGAGAGAAAGAGAAGCTGGGTGCCCAACCCCAGGCAAAAGGAGAGGGTGTGAGCAAGGATGAGATCCTTGAAGAAAAGAAAAGAGAGAAATTCTCAACAGGTGAATTTTACAAACCTGTGGCTCCCTCCACCCAAATCCAAACAGAAGCTCCAACAAGAGAAGTTGGAGGAAGCTCCAGTGCAGTGGCTGCAAACTTGCAGGTCATATCAGAAATGTCAAATGCAGCCTATGAAGAACTTCTAAATCTTCAACAAAGAGAAGATCGCCTTTCTGCTATGAAGACTAGGCTTGCATTTGAATCTACTGCTGCAGAGGAGACTCCAGAGCTAGAGAATGTGGATGCCTGGTTGGATTCAGATTTTAACAACACCATGGAGGAAGCAGCTGCCTTGTACAGGCAGGAATATGTGTCCAATATAGGGTCTCTTGCAGCTGCCAAATCCTTTCAGGATGTTGCAGAAGAAGTAACCAAGTCAGTGCACCTAAATGCTAAATTTTTTCACTACTTGGCAACTGGCATGAAGACTGAACTGGAGGAGATGAGGAAGCAGATGTCTATACAGACAGACTCTGTTAAGAGACACTATGAAGGACATTTTTCAAGGCATACTGTTATGAATATTCAAGCTATGATCAAGGATAAAGCTAAAACAGACAGCAGACTAAGTAATCTTGAAGTTAAATTTGACCAAATGCATACCCTTCTGAAACACATTGCTACTCAACTCCCTCTCTCTGCCCCCTCTAAAGATGCTGATGTCAAAAAGGGGGAGAGTGATCCAGTAGTAACCAAGCAATATGCAAATCTTGATGAACTCAAGGCAACATTAGAAAGGCTTGAGTCCAGAGTTAAAACACTACCAACACCAGCAGCAATAACAACAACATTACCACAACAACCTACATTATCACAACAACCTACATATACATATGCTGAACTCAAGGCAGCACAAGATCGTCTTGAGTCTAGATTTTTTAATCAATCAATTCCACTTCCAGCTCCAAGCCAAACTCCACTGCAAACTTTCTCTTCTACTCAACAAACTGAAGCAGGCCCAAGCACTTCCAGAGACAAAGGCAAAGGTGTTATGGTCACAGAACCAGAAATTCAACAACCAGCACAGCCTAGGTTAATGGGGGATGCAATAAAAGCTGGGAGGATCTTCAAGCCTGTTGAATTGGAAGTTGAAGGGGGAGTTATTCTAGTTGCTCCTCAAGATCCAAGAATTGAAGAATCTGATTTCTTGGTTGCCCAACAACTTCAAGAACAGATTGACAAAGAGGAAAATGAGGCATTAGCTATTGAGGAGAAAGAGAATGAAGCAAAGAAAAGGGCTGAAGTAAAGAAACCAACAGTCAAGTTGACTCCTGCAAAGAAGGCAGCATTGACAAGGAAGAGAAATAAGGAGATGGAAAAGGATGAAAAATACTCGAGAATGAAGTCCTTAGTCCAGAAACCTGCAAAGAAACTGGAGGATAAGGAAACTGCTATAATTCTTGTACTTGAAATTCTTAAACCTCAACCCATTTCTTCAAGGAAACCTCCTGCAAAGGACATTATGGTCAGTTCCTCAAGTCAAAAGTCTGAAGTGAGAGAGCCACCATTAAGTTTCAAGGGAAAACTCTACATGGTGGAATCTGAACCACTTGGAATATGGTATGAAAATATTCATGATCATAAGATTTTCTTTCAATATGACAGAGATCTAGATCGATTAACAGAAAGGAATGTTGAAGATTTTATAAGACTGTTAAGAAATGCAGAAGGATCAAGTGAGGTGGAATTGAAGAGGTTATTTGAGGAAAGGTTGAAGTATTTCAAGGAATTGAAAAGGAGGAAGTGAACAAATAAAAGTTGTTGTGTGAATGTTGGAGTAAATAAGTTTTGAAGCCAGACATAGTCTTGGAGCAGCTGAATGTATTATTCAGTGTAGCCAAGGTTTGTTTAAACTTTGGAAAAGCTGGGTAAATTATCCAGGGGGAGAGAAGCTGAATGATAGATCAAAGATCTTGAATTCAGGTACATTTGTAATTTTATTATTCTTTATTCTTTTTCTAAGTAAATTTTGATAGTTGAGTTTTGACATCATCATCAACCTTGAAATTATGCTTATCATTATGATATTCATAATTAGGGGGAGATTGTTAGGTTTTATAAACATTTAATGATGATTGTCTTTAGAATACTTAGGAATACAAATGTACAGAAAAGTGTTGGTTTGTAACACTTTAGTTTTGTAGCTAGCAGTAGTATCTCTTGTTTGTAAATTAGTCATTATAATAAAGAGATAGATTTATTTCATTTGTATGTACTGCTAGAATACTTGTTGAGTTTGTTCAACAAGTTGTTTTAAATTTATTAGTCCTTCGAAGATTGAATTTGGCTTGTCGGAGATTAAGGGAGAAGTTCATCAGAGACTAAGTTTTTGTTCATCAGAGATTGGACTTTGCCCATCGGAGATTAAAGTTTTCTTAATCAGAGATTGAAGAATCCTTCATCGGAGAATAAAGTTTTGTTCATCAGAGATTGAAGGATTGTTCATCGGAGATTAAAGCTTATGTCATCGGGGATTGGAATTAAAGAGTCAGAGATTAATGCTGACGTCATCAGTGACTAATACAATACCTCGGAGATTAAAAGCTGACGTCATCAGCGACTAAAGCTAAAGCATCGGAGATTACTCGAAGTAAAGCATCGGAGATTACTCGAAGTGATCAGGGACTAATGAAAGAAGCCATTGGAGATTAGTCGAGGACTTAATCACTAATGGAGTTAGAGTTCAAATCAAAGAAGGAAAGTCTTCCATGCACACGTAGACTTTATTGAAGACGTAGCTGACAAGGAAACTTGTTAGAAATCTTTCAATTGGAAAGATTGTATTTGATTTGAATAAGGAAGCTAGGTTTTTGGTAACTTAGTTTTTTTTTAGAAGCTGTAATTATAAAAAATTACAGAATAGTAATACGAAGCTGTATAGAATTGAGAGAGTTGTATTTTTCTTTATATACAGAATAGAAGCTGACAATCAAAGTTTGTCTTGATTGTTAGAAAACTTGTAATCAATTGTTAAATCAATAAAAAGCAATTGTTTATAGAGTTTTGATCTTGTTCTTTATATTCCGCAGAAAAAGTTTAATTTCTTAAAAGAACAAGAATTTGAAAAAGTTGTAAGAACTTGTATTCAACCCCCCCTTCTACAAGTTCTAGGTCGTCTCACTGGGAAAACAGGGTCCGGCCCGTCCAATCTAAATAAACTGCTGCTGTGTTTCTGCAGGCCCCGTCCAGGATACGACATGGCCATGTCGTATTGCTACTTCAAGTTTCTGTTAATTTCTTACTTTGATTCTTCTTGCTCTTTTCAGTCCATTCTTCCTTGTTTTCATCATTTTCACCTTTTTCACCTATCTTTACAAAAGTAACTTGAAAACACCTCATTAATAAATAAAACACACAAAATGAATGCAAATGTAATGCAAATCTATACACAAGTTGCACACTATCAATAGGAGATACAAAATAATTCTTTTAAAACTTAGCTTACTAGTTGAGGAGTTTGCAGCTTCGATTTGATCATTTAAATCTGAACTTTTATCTAGATTATCATCATAACCTAGTCCAGATTTTTGACCTATTGTTTGATACCCTACCAAGTCAGATAACTTTTTAGAGGAAGTATTCCATTGTTTAATCTTAGCTTGAGCAATTTCAAGTTGCTCTACTAAGTAATATTCCCTCTTTTTCAAAGCATCAATCATATGATGTGCTTTGCTTAAGTCAGACTTGATGGTATCAAACTGTGCCAATCTCTCTTCAAGAAACTTGTTTCTTTTTAAGAGAATGTCACGTGATTCTTTTACATTGGTATGCTCTATAGTTAAAGACCTAAAACTAACATGTAAATCAGACATATCTTTTTGCATGCTTTCAATGCTAGATGTATCAAGTAAATTAAGCACGTTGAAATTCTGATTTGCATCACATACCTTTGTAGAATCACTTGACTCGTCACTACGAGCCATTAGGGCAAAGTTGACAACTTCTTCATCAGAGTCGCTGTCAATCCAATATTTTCCCTCAGTAATCAAGGCTTTGCTCTTGGATTTGGCTTTCTTGTCAACAAAGTCCTTCCTTGATTTTTCATCCTTAGATCTATCATTAGATCTAGGCTTCTTGCACTCATTGGCAAAGTGCCCTAACCCATCACAATTGTAGCATCTTATTTTCTTTAAGGCGAAGGTGACTTTTTGACCTTCTCGTTTAGGGTTTGGTTTTCTCGATGATTTTTTTCCTTTTTTGCTAGCCCTAAATTTCTTAAACTGGTTGACCATGAATGCCATGAATTCCTCCATGTCATCATCAGTATCTAGTTCATCTTCATTATCAGTTGAGCTAGCGTCAGAAGATTCCTCATCAAGCTTCTCTTGAGACTTGCTTGTCTCAACCATCAACGCAGCTCCTCTATCCTTTCCATGCATGCATTGTCGTTGCTCTACTTCAAGTTCGAAGGTCTTTAAATTTCCGTAGAGCCTGTCCAGTGTGAGAAGATCCAAGTCATGAGCCTCTCTTATTGTTGTTGTCTTTGGATCCCAACTTGGTGGGAGAGATCTCATGAACTTGGTGTTTATATCCTCATTATCATAAGACTTCCCAAGTATTTTCAAGTCGTTGAGCAAAGTGTTGAACCTGTCATATACTGATGTTATAGGTTCACCAGGCTTTGCTTAAAAGAACTCATATTGTTGTGTCAACAATGATCTCTTGTTCTTTCGGACTTGGTCAGTCCCTTCACACAGGACTGTGATGGTGTCCCAGATTTGTTTAGATGTAGTGCAATTTATGATGCTTGTGAACATATTTTTATCAATTCCATTATAAAGTATGTTCATCACTTTAGCATCCTTTAACACTTGTAACTTGTCTTCGTTTGTGTAATCACTTTCAGGAGCAAGTTCAAAGTGTTCTGCAACAACAGATCCTTCGACAGTTTTTGCAGGAATGAATTTCCTGGGTAAATAAGGACCCTTCTCAATCCTATCTACGTAATCTGGATCTGTTGCTCTTAAGTGCATATATATCTTTTGTTTCCACATTGGATATTCTTCTCTTTTAAGAATAGGGATTCTGGTACCACCATCTCTACTTCCCGCATACGCTATGATGTTAGAGCTGCTTGCTTCGTCGTTGGCCATCTCTTGGAACATTTTAATTGACTAAATTCAATTACAGGCTCTGATACCAATTGTTTTCCCAGTGAGATGCCGAGAACTTGTAGAAGGGGGGGTTGAATACAAGTTCTTTGAAAATTCTTCGATTACTTGTTCTTTAAGAAACTTAAACTTTTCTTGCGGAATAAAAACAACAAGAACACAAATCTATTTATAAACAATTGCTTTATTGATTTACAATTGAATACAAATCCTAACAATCACAACAATGTAATCGTCAGCTTCTTTTCTATTCTGTATAGGAAAAGATACAAAACTATGAAAAACCTATACAGCTTCTGAATTACACTCTGTAACTAATTACAGCTTCTATATCAACTGAATTACATTTAACTCAGTTCCTATTCTGAATAAAATTCAGCTTCCTTATTCGAATCAAATACAATCTTTCCTTTTTGATAGGAACAGATTTCTGGTTAGTTTCCTTACCAGCTACGTCTTCAATAATATTTTACTTTACGTGGAAGACATTCCTTTTTCAATTCGAACTCTCTATCTATCAGAGATTAATTCACAACTAGTCTCTGATGCTTCTTTTAGTCCCTGACGTATCTTTTAGTCTCTAGTACATTTAGTCCCTGATGACTCTTTTAGTCCCTGGTACGTTTAGTCCCTGATGACTTCAGCTTGTGTAGTCTCCGATAGTGTTATTTAGTCTCTGACACGTTAAGGCTTAGTCTCCGATGACGTCAGCTTAGTCTCTGATTCCTTTTTCTTTAATCTCTGATGACGTAAGCTTTTAGTCTCCGATAGAAAAACTATTCTCTGACAGTTAAAACATTTTAGTCTCTGACCAGTTCTTCTAGTCTCCGATAAGCCTTTTTTGCAAACTCTAACAGATCAAATACATAACTTGACTTTTTGAAGCTTCGATACTCCATTCCAGCAGTTAATTACAAATAAAAATAATAATCGTATCTCTTTACAAAGAATAAATGAATTACAAACAAAGAGATAACTACTGGCTACAAAATTTCAGTGTTACTAATTAACACTTTCTATACATTTGTATTCTAAGTAATCTAAAGACAATCATCATCAAATGTTCTAAAACCTAACAAAAGGTTTAATTACACTATGTCAGAGTTGTTGCAAGTGGCCGTCAACCAGTTGGTCTACTCCAATAGTACACTAGATTGTTGGCTATGATAGATGACTGACGGACTTCTAGTAGCCGTTACATCCACCCTTTCTAACCAATCACTTCTTTCTAAAGCTTGTCACTGCCTTTTTCAGCCAACGACTGAAATCTAATCTCAAACAATCTAATTGCTCTTGTTGCTTGGCAAGTGAGATATATATATATCATTTCAATATAACCCTAGCCCCACTTTCATACATTTCTATACAGCCAACCACCCACAAAATCTAGGTTCACTTTCAAAGAGCAACTGTCTTTCTCGAAGAACAATCCAACCTTTTAATTTCTCCTTTACTACCAAAGAGGTAAGAGCACTATATTAAAGTCTTGCTCTGTTCCTGCACTTTTGTTCTGTTATGCATCCTATGTTTGTGAAAATACTAGGTTCACTCATTTCCAAAAGTATGATTCAATGCATGCTTTTAACATTTGGTATTAATGCCTTTTATTTCAAAAGCTACCCAAGATGAGAGTAAGATATGTTGACGACCACCTAGTAGATGAACCTTTAACTTCCAAATATATATATTTTATATATATATATATATATCAGTCGTTAAACACCACGCATGGATCCTTGTTAACCAAAGTTCTTGTAGTCTAGCAATGTCTATAAGAATTAGTAGACAATAAGAATGTTACACACTGCAGAAAAGAGTGATGAAGTCACCACTATATCGGAGATAAGTCCTAGCTTAGTCTCTGTCAGCATGAAGTTTGTCTTTGACTGTATAAAATTGTCCCTGGGAGATTCCAAGTTAGTCTCCGATGGTATAAAAGTTAGTCTCTGACAGTATGAATTAGTATCTGATAGGCTAAAGATATTAGTCTTCGAGAGTTTAAAATACTAGTCTCTGAGGGTACAAATGTTAGTCTTCGATGAACAAAATTTTGTTAGTCTCTGTCGAGAAATTTTCTTAGTCTCTGATGGGAAAGTTTGTTAGTCTCCGATGAAGAAAATTGTGTTAGTCTCTTATGAGAAATTTCCTTAGTCTCTGATGAGAAATTAGTTCCCGAAAACTTTGGCACTAAACAATTATCCACTGACGAGTTCAATGATGATTTATTGAGTTTGCCGCTGGCTTACGAGTTCAGCGATGACTTACTGAGTTTAGCACTGATTATCACCCGACGAGTTTGGCAATGATTGAAGATCATCCCCTGACGATCGAAGACCATCCCCTGGTGATCGAGGAACATCCCTTGATGGTCGAAGACTATCCCCTAAAGGGTGGTCTATCCCTGAAGGGTGGTCTATCCCCTGATGGGTGAACTAGTCCCTGATGACTCAACATCCCCTGATGGGTAATTATCCACTGATGACCACTTTTTAGCATTAACATTTACCCACTGATGCGCAATTTGTCTTTGAAAGTATAAAATATTATTTTCTTAAATTATTTTAAGATATTATCAATTAATTTTTTTATTTATTATTATTATTTTAAACCTCAACGGTTCATATGACAAATTTAAACATTAAAAGTTCGCGGACATCACATGTGCATTTTTTTTTCTCATATCTTTACCAAAGGTATAGATTTCTCATGTTATATGCATGTTGTTACAGAGTGTTTCACTGTCAAGTGAATTGAATTTGTTCTTTTGCTAAGGACCAAGGCAAGTATATATTCAATCTGATACTTCTTTCAATTAATACGCATGATCATTCTTTCGATATGCGTAATGCATCCAAGATATTTTTATGTCAATACTCATGATTCAATTTCTTCAAAGTTAAGTAACGTATGATCTTTTGATTTGATGTACGTGAAAATGTTGTACTAGAATCAAGCATTCTTTGGGTAGATGTTAGTTATTCAAATTCGCTAACGCGCCAAGATAAATCATATACAGATAGAAAAAGACTTAATTTTTCTTACCCCATACTTGTAAAGTATATCTGTGTGGATAACTAAAGGCTAATGGGTTGCATCTTCCTGGCACCCTAGGCCTAAGAATGATAGGGAACAAAAACTAAGGCATCGGTAACCGAACCCTCGTAGACAAAAGATTTCTGCTTCGACTACATATATCACTATGATGAAGTCAAACGATCAAGCTGGCCGACTGATATGTCGTTTGATGAAGAGATGATGAAGTCAGATAGTGGTCAGGCTGGCCAGGTGACACACTATTTGATGAAGAGAGGGCAAATGAATGATTCAAAATTTCTTTCAAGTAAAGGGTATATCCCTCGTTATCACTCGGGAACCTTGGATGCTATTTTTTCCTCTAGGTTATTAACAGGTGTGGACATTGTTTCCATCCAACCTCATAAACACTTAAGCCAATTGATTATCCATACTTCAAAACCCACCAATATTTGATTATATACTTGCGAGCGTAAATCGCTCATGTTGCTATTAACTACTGTTTTACAGGATATGGAGAGAAGGTCGAGCCGTCTTCTAAAGGCAAAGCGAGGATGACATGATGAACTCTTCCTGATTGCCATCTTATGGATGGCATTCAGAGGAAGAGTGAAGCGTGAGGCGATAATTGAAATGTTTAGATTGTAAGGCCCGTGTGGGCCCCTCACAGACTTCCGCTTTTATAATTTTATTTTTTTGGATGAATGTAATAGAGAATACAATTTATTTCTCTTATATAATGATATGTATGCTTGGATGTTATTACTGTTCTCTTATTAATTTTTGACTGTGCCCGAAGCCCGGTATGGGATTTTTGGGGCCGTCACAACAAGACTAGACATGACCACAACCTATCACCCCCAGACAGATGGCCAATTTGAATGCACGATTCAGACACTAGAAGATATGTTACAAGCTTGCGTTCTCGATTTTAAAGGCCATTTGGACAACCACCTACCACTAATCGAATTCTCATACAATAATAGCTATCATGCCAGCATTGGCATGGCACCATTCGAAGCATTGTATGGTAGAAAGTGCAGAACTCCACTTTACTGGAATGAAGTAGGAGAAAGGAAGCTAATTGGACCAGAGATAATCCAACAGACTGAGGAAGCAGTCAAGATGATCAGAATAAGAATGAAAGAGGCTCAAGACCGACAGAAACAATATACTGATCAACATAGGAAGGATCAAACTTTGGAAATTGGAAGTTATGCATTATTAAAAGTGTCACCCTAGAAGGTCGTAATGCGTTTTGGGAAGAAAGGAAAGTTGAGTCCCTGTTATGTGGGACCGTTCGAAGTGTTGAGAAAGATCGGTGAAGTGGCTTATCAATTAGCACTACCACCAACTTTAGGCCACATTCACAATGTATTTCACATATCAGTCTTACGCCCTTACAAGGCTAACCATAGAGGAATAATAGATTATCAACTGATAGAGCTACAACCGGATTTAAATTATGGGGAGGTCCCTGTTCAGATTTTAGATCAACAGATCAAAGTTCATAGTGTTGGGTTTCATATCATCAAACGCAGCGGAAAAATACGATTAAAATAAAACAAAACGAAACCCAAACCCAAGGATCTATGCGAAACAATTTAATACAGATAGTTTAAGATTTTACCGATTAATTGTGCGAATCTGAAGTTTTGGTGAAGGTGTTGATCGTCTCCAAATCTATAACGCAATCCAACTAGACAACGTCTCTACGGTATCCACATGAACACCCACGAACCGTCTCACGATTCGAATAAGAAGAGTTACAGTACTAGCTGTATGATTTGTATCTCTTTTCTTTATCTCTCTTAACTCTAGTCTCTCTCTTATGAGTGGCTAAGTAAAACGTTGGTTAGAGAGAATAGCTGATATATCATATATATAGCCTTTTATAGAGTAATTCCAAAACCTAATCTAATTAAGAGAATTATAATCCAAATTTTATATTTATTATATATATATATATATATATATATATATATTTAATCAAGTCTCACTTAATTAATATATATATGTACAAATAAATATATATTATTTCCTTCCAAAGGACTCTACTTCATACAGATTACATATATATAAATATATATAATTTAAAGCCACGATTTAATTAAATCAATCTTATTGATATATTAAAATCATTGACATTTAAATTATATCTCCTTGACAAATGTTCTTTGTGTGTGACCCTGTAGATTATTATTACATTGACAATAATTTTAAATCATATTACAAAATTATAAACAATGAGCAGCATATAGTAATACATCACTGTTACCCAAGTAATAATAAAGTCATAGATTCGACGTTACCTTTCGTGACCAATGTTTTAATGTAACTAAATCCTTTTAACCATGATATCTAAGATTAAATTCAAGGTATGGATGTGTCATCCTCTTCATAATTTAATCTCAGTTTTCTTGATCA
>CM025786.1:58976067-59076296 GCA_014636745.2 Centella asiatica
GCATAACTCCTTATGTAGAAATGTCATGACTTCAGGTCGAAGGACCATTACATCATTGTCACTATGAGAATTACTTATGACACATAGCATAACGCTCCATGTAGAATTCTCATGGTGGGTCTGTCCAGTACTATGTTCTCTAACATGTACCTATGAATCAACTTAATATATCTCGTATATATTTATGACCAATGAGATATAGCCATCAGTTAATCCACATACTAGTCTCAATGTATTATTGTTGTCCCACTGACAATGATACTCGACTAGGGACATTTAAGAATAATGATACTTTACATACTTATATGATCTCATATTCAAGTCACATACTTGAATCCATATAATTAGTATCATTCTTCTAAGGACATTTATTATGTTAACATTTATATTACGCAGTAAATAAAACATAATAAAAGTAATTATCATTTAACCAAAAAACATAACATAAACATGGTGTCACAATCATTACATAATTGGCCACTAGGGCATACACTCTAACAAGATCTTCCCCTGACGGGTAAACGATACCTTGACAGTCGAGAAGTCATCCCCTGATAACTTTTCCCTAACGAGAGAAGGAGACCCTGATGGTGGGGAAACCATCCCCTGACGGGCGAAATATCCCCTGACGAGTAGTTTGCCCACTGATGGTCAGTCAACCCTCGATGAATGATTATTCCCCGACGTAGCAGATTTCCCCCTGACGCGCAGTCTACCTTTAAAACTATAAAACATGATTTTTCTTAAAAATTATTTATGATGTTTAATTATGTATTCACCCTAAACAGTTTTTAGAGCAGTTTTGGAAACCTTAAAAGTTTAAGGACATCACATATGCACTTTCTCTCATATTTTAACCTAAGTACTAAATCTATTTTGGGATATGTATATTTTACAGAATTTTCCCCTCTCAAGTAAATTGAATTTGTTGTGACCAAAGGACTGAGGCAAGTATATTCACAATCTTATGTTTAATTGCAAGTTGATGCAAACATATACATTCAATCTGATGTTTATTTCAGTTAACGCATTATCATTCGATTCGATATGTGTGCAAGGCTTGAATTATGTTTCAATTGTTTTCTTTTATTAAAGAGCATGCTATGCTTTAAATTCCGCTAGCATGATATGAATGATGATGCATGGATATAAATGAGCTTTGAATATCAGCTATGTTACAATCTTATATCTGTGCAAATGAATGAGAATGATGACCCTTAATGGGTTATGCCACATGGTTGGCAAGAGAAAAGGAAAGGTGCTGATGTGTTCTTCACCGGACCTAGAGGAATGCTAAGTGACTACGTAGTTCACACAAGAGGGATCATGCAGTCCAGTTTGGCTAGCTGTGTATTGTATGGTTAGCAGATCCACGGGTTTAGCCCCCGATGGATATTTTGAGAAAGTTATGCTCAGGTGTATACCTGTCTTTCTTCAAGAAGGATCTCATGTTGTGTATCATCAGTGGATCCTCAATGATCTTTGAAGGTTTCCGAGGCCTTGGCATTGTTTCACCAAGCCTCACAAACAGATTTGAATTTCCTTCGATGTTCTAGATACATTCCTTTAAATTGTTTATATACTTCTTCAATGTGTATATACTTGCCGGGCGTAAATCACTCACCCATGTTAAATTTTAATGTCTTGCAGGACAGCATGCTAAGGCTGGACCCTCTGATAAGGGGAAAGCAAAGATGATAAACTACTAAGTTATTTACTCTTTTGATTAGACTGAGGAAGGAAGGAAGATATGAAGGAAGGGAGGAAGATATTAGAAGTAGCGTTGATTTTGGTTTGTATTTAAAGATGATGTACTAGCTTCCGCTGTAATTATATTATTCTCGGGTTGTAATAACTTTCTAATACTGTCCTTATCCAGTATTTATGCTATGTTTGGATGTATGGTTATCTTTTCCTTCTTTTGACGAAGCCCTGATCCATTAAGGGATTTTGGGGTCGTCACAATCCATGTAGAATTCTCATGGTGGGTCTGTCCAGTACTATGTTCTCTAACATGTACCTATGTATCAACTTAATATATCTCGTATATATTTATGACCAATGAGATATGGCCATCAGTTAATCCACATACTAGTCTCAATGTATTATTGTTGTCCCACTGACAATGATACTCAACTAGGGACATTCAAGAATAATGATACATTACATACTTATATGATCTCATATTCAAGTCACATACTTGAATCCATATAAATAGTATCATTCTTCTAAGGACATTTATTATGTTAACATTTATATAACGTAGTGAATAAAACATAATAAAAGAAATTATCATTTAATCAAAACATATCATAAATATAGTGTCATAATCATTACATAATTGGCTACTAGGGCATACACTCTAACACATAGGAATAAAGAAATTCTTTCCGTAAAAGTGTTATGGACGAATCACAATGTAGAGGAAGCTATTTGGGAGCTTGAGAGCGCTATGATTGACAAATACCCCCATTTGTTTGTTAGCTAAGTTTCGAGGACAAAACTTCTTTTAAGAGGGGGAGGATATGAGAACCCGAAACCTGAAAAATAAAATGGGTTTTGTTGTATGATTATTTCATATTACGATTCATTTATATTGCATGAAGGTTTAATCCTTATTGGATATGAATAATGAATTCATATCTTAAATGTAAGTTCAATGGCAATGTGATGTCCAAAAGATTTAAGTATATTTTGGGCTCAAATCTTTAAATGATTATTGTATTCAAGTTTTATCAAGAGTGAGAGTAATGTTTTCATGTGGGAAAGGAAATCACACAGGAGAGCTACAGTACCCTTTCTTTCTTTAACCAAAGACTGCTGTAAGGCTAGTGAGATAATTATATTATATCTAGGTTGTGTGCACATGACCCGTCAATGATAAATCATCTCCAACAGTACACTAGAGTGTTGGCTATAATAGATGACTGACTGACCTTTAGTAGCCGTAACACCGACCTTTCAAACCAATCATTTCTTTCTAAAGCTTGTTACTGCCTTTTCCAGCTAACGGCTGAAATCAAATCTCAAACAATCCAACAGCTCTTGTTGCTCGGCAAGTGATATAAATATATCATTTGGAGTACAACCCTAGCCTCACTTTCATAAAATTTTCTATACAGTCAACCACCAAATTCAGGTTCACTTTCAGAGCAACTGTCCTTCTCCAAGAACAACCCAAGCTTTTAACTCCTTCGTTACAGCCAAAGAGGTAAGAGCACTATATTAAAGTCCTGCTCAATTCCTGCACTATTTTGTTATGTTATGCATGCCATGTTTGTAAAAATGCCTTGCTTATTCACTCCCAAAAGTATGATTTAATGAATGCTTTTAACATCTGGAGTTAATGCCATTTATTTCAAAAAGCTATCCAAGATGAGAGTAAGAAATGTTGACGACCACCTAGTAGACAAACCATTAACTTCCAAATATTTCTTTATATTAGTAGTTAAAACACCATGCTTGAGCCTCCGACAACCAGAGTCCGTAAAGTCTAACAGTGTCTATAAGATCTAGTAGACATCAAGGAATGTTACACACTGCAGAAAAGATGATGAGAGTCAACCTATGTATGGTTATCCGTTGTCAACACCACCCTCTGAAGAGTGATGAAGTCACCACTGTATCAGAGACAAATCCTAGCTTGGTCTCCGTCAGCGTGTTGTTTTTCTCTGACTGTATGAAATAGTCCCTGGGAGATTCCAAGATAGACTTCGATAGTATAAAGGTTAGTCTCTGACAACATGGAATTAGTCTCTGATAGGCTAAAAATGTTAGTCCCCGATGAAGGAAAATGTTGTTAGTCTCTGACGAGAAAATGTTGTAAGTCCCCGATGAAGGAAAATGTTTTTAGTCTCTGATGAAAAAATTTTCTTAGTCTCTGATGAACAAAATTTTCTTATTCTCTGATGACAAAATTTTCTTAGTCTTCGAAGAGTTTGCCGCTGAACAAATTATCCACCGATGAATTCAGCAATAACTTACTGAGTTTGACGCTAAACAAATTATCACCCGACGAGTTTGGCGATGAATAAGACCATCCCCTGATGGTCAAAGACCATCACCTGATAGCCGAGAGACATCCCCTGATGGTCGAGAGCTATCCCCTGATTGCCGAGAGATATCCCCTGACGGGTAAAACATCCCCTGATGGGAGAACTAGTCCCTGAGGACCAGTTATCCCCTGACAGGTAATTTATTCCCTGATGACTAGTCATCCCCTGACGTGTAAATTATCCACTGATGGTTAAATTATTCCCCGATGGTCATTCTTAGCCCTGATGACCACTTTTATGCGTCAACGTTTACCCACTGATGCACAGTTTGTTTTCGAGAGTATAAAAAAAATTATTATTTTTTATTATTCTAAGATGTTACTAATTAGTTGTTAAACCTCAACAGTTCGGATGTCAAGTTAAGACATTAAAAGTTTAAGGACATCACATGTGCATTTCTTTCTCTTATCTTTATCAAGGTATAAAATTTCTCATGTTATATGCATATTTTTCAGAGTGTCTCACTCACGAGTGAATTGAATTTGATTTTTTCTAAGGACCAGAGGCAAGTATATATTCAATCTGATGCTTATTTCAATTTAATGCATTATCTTTTGCTTCAATATGCCTGCAAAGTGATGACGTACTTATTTTAATTACTTTCATGAAGGATAATGCTATGATTTAGTTTCCGTAGCATATTATAAATGATTCTGTATGGATGTACTTGAGCTTTGATCATCTTACTTCTTGAACGTTACATCTATACAATGAAGGAGAATGACCTGTCCTTTACTGGGTTATGCCACATGGTTGGCAATAGGAAAGGGAAGGTGGGGATTTATATCGAAAACCTGACCTAGAGGTTTATAGTGACTACGTATGTTCACACATTGAGGGATCATGCTGTTACAGTTCAACCAACTATGCATAGTATGGTTAGTAGATCCAACGGGTTTAGCCCTCGATGAGTATTATTTCGAGAAAGATATACCCAGGTGGATACCTCTCTTTCTTCGAGAAGAGTTACATGTTTATCATTAGTGATCCTCAAGGATTCTTCAAAGATTTTGAGGCATCAGTATTGTTTCATTAAGCCTCTTAAATATAATTGAATCTCTATTGGCATTCCAGAACCTTTTTTTGTTTATATATTGCTGAGCGTAAATCGCTCATTTTTGTTGAACTTAATATTTTACAGGGTATGGTGCAAAGGCTGAACCCTCCGACAAGGGAAAAACAAAGATGATTGGTTATTGAGCTCATATTGATCCTGTGGGTGGTCACCAAGTAAGGAAGGCGTTTGGAAATTTGTAATGTTATGGACTGTAATTTAAAGATAACATAGCTTCCGTTGGAAACACTTTATATTTTGGGTCTGTAATAACTCGCAACTAATATTTCAGGTTCAATTATGTTACGTTGGGTTGTGATGTTATCCTTTTCCTCTTTTGACAAAGCCCTGGTTCATCAGAGAATTTTGGGGCCGTCACATCTGACATGGGCTTTTATTCATTGTTGCAGAATTATCCTCTGATGGCTGCTGTTGAGATATTTTATTCTCTAATGTTTATCTTCTAATGTACATCAGTAGGTTTTATTACAATTACAAGTTCTAACAATTCTAAGTATTATATATCATCATCAAATGCTATAATTCTTAACATAAAGAATTATGTATACATAAGGAAAAAAAAGTATAAGTAGTTGCATGAAATAAATATCATGCTTGCAATTGGATACGAGTAATTAAGCATTTTGCAATTAAGACTAAGCTCAAGATGAATAAATAATTTTTATTCTCTATCATTACGTATACGAAACAATTATGTATATGTAAGAAAAAAAAAGTATAACTACTTGCATGAAATAAATATCATGTTTGCAATTGGATATGAGTAATCAAGTATTTAGCAAAAAAGACTAAGCTCAATAAATTTTTATCCTTTATCATTGCGTATATGAAACAATTATGTATACGTAAGAAAAAAATATATAAGTACTTGCCATGATCAGGGTGGTAGCTTATATTGGACTTGAGTGATCCCGCAAGATCTGTATACAATGAATGAATGTCCTAAATTAGAATTGTAACTAACTTCATTGTGTATAATTTTATACTCAATGTCAATGCAATTATGTAGGATAGAAATCTTAACTTTAATATTATTGTAGTTGTCTCATAATCCCGTGTTAACGAGACTATAACCTTAAGGTTTATTTTATGTTATTTAGAAATAACTTCTCATTGTCTAATAGTTATCTTATGGTTCGAAGTTGGTCATTGCTAGTCCTTATAAAGTGATTCATTTAAGTTAAATGGATTGTTTAACTCGAGTCTGTTAGGAATATTGCATTTGATGATGATTCTTATATTTAAAATTGATAGGTTTACAAATTGTATAGTAGCTGCTGATGTGTTCTACAAACATCAGCAGATAAGTTTTTGTAGTTAGATTTTTCTAAATATTATCTTCCTATGTGTTATTTGTTCATCAGTGAATAATAATTAGGTCAAGTGGATATTTATCCTCTGACAATAAAATTTGTTCATTACAGGATAAATAATCTGCGTAGTCAGTCAGTGGATAATTTTGTTTCTCAATGGATAATTATAATTTTTTCATCAGAGGATAAATTTATCAGCAAATAAAGATTTATCAGAAGATATTGAAGGTCATCATTGACTGGAATCAGAAGCTAATTTGAATCGATTTTTGGAAAGAAGCTAATCAAAAGATCTAATACAAAGTTGAATTAGGATTGACAAAATAGGTAAGTTAATTTGAATCTTGTTAGGATTAACAAAACTTATATATAAACTTAGATTTAGATTAGAAAGAAAAGAATGAAATTCAGAATTCAGATTTATTATGCAACAAAGTATTAGAACTTGAGTAGCAAGAAATTATTTTCTAGTATTTATAACATAACTCTAGATTCTTTAATCATCACTTAGGTATTTGTTAGTAATTAATAATTATTAATATCTAAGTAGATTAATAGCATCACGAACCAAATTGTATAATTTTTCTAATTGAAGTTCTATCACACCAAGAAACAATCAAACATAACTTGATATCCTAAGATGCCTACTTCATGGGGAAAAGAAGAATAAAGGCCAACCATTTTTTTTTCTCTGTCTAACTATGAAATTACCAAAAATTTATTTTTATTGACTTATGGTTCTTACATCAATTAGATAACCATATATCATAGAATTTAACAAACTTCTTAATGAAGTTAAATAATGAAGATATGCTATAAATTTTGTTTTACCTTACGAAACTTTTCACCCACAACTACTAAATGTGTATGTGTGGTTGGCTTTTTATTTTTTTATTTTTTGGAATGTACGAAGAAAGGAATTAAGAGCACAAAAGAAAATAACTGTAGATAAGTCTTACTTGTTTGAGGCTAGGGAGTGTACACGTATGTGTCGTGTAGAAGTGGACTACTCCGCTCATTTTCATCAAATATGTTTAACTAGATTTGCTATCAACTCATTCTCTTATTTTTGTATTATATTTTTTTTGTACACTCACTTACACTTATCAGACACTCATTTTAAGCTACTATCTAATTTCTCCTTCTCCTTCTTCTTTTCTTTTTTAATTATTTTTTTCACAAAAAAATAGAAAAAATAAAAAAAATGCACGAAGGAATATTTGTATGTAACAAATACATAACCATAACAGAAATTTTATTTAATTAATATTTTAATATTATATTAATATTTACAATAGTTTGGGATTTCACATTCGGAAATTCTCTCTCTCCCTCCATCTATATATAAATAAGACAACAATCAGGTACTTTTCTCTCATTTTAACAAAAAAGTAATATAATCATGCGCAAGACATGTGTCGATATTAAGGCGAATATGTCTTTTAACTATTAATTTAAAAATATAAATAGAATCTACATACATATACACACATATAAACTCGAAATACATAAATAAAAAGCACAAAGAAACATGAATTAACTTTTAGTCCTAATATTAAATGAATTTATAGATGAACATGGTGTGAAATATTTTAATCAATTAATATTACATTATTTTAGAAAATAACTTTTAGTCTTAATATTAAAAATAATAAAGTTTATATAATTTTTTATTGTTTATAATCTTTTATTGTCTAATTATAAAATTTATAAAACAGTTTTACTTTTATTCTTATTCTATTTTTATATTATTTATTTTAAATTTTCTTTATTCTCTCTTTTTCTAGAGTCTCTATTTTATTTTATTGTATTTATATATTATACTTCTACACATGTCACACATTTATGTATATGTGTAGGTATGCACGTAATAATAATTACAAACTAAAAGATAAGATTGTCTCTCAAATTTTATCATACGAACAACACATGATTATTTTTAAGTTAAAAATGAATATATAGAAGAACTCAATTGTGTATTTGTTAAAAGATGAAGGGAGAGAATTGTCGAACAAAAAAAGAATGAGGACAAATTAAAAGTTGACACAAAAATAGAGGAAGAGAAGTGCAATTATGTTTAATAGAAATAAGTAAATATTTAAAAATTAAAAGATAAGATTGCCTCTCAAATTGTATCATACGAATAACACATGATTATTTTTAAGTTAAAAATGGATACATAGAAGAACTCAATTGTATATTTGTTAAAAGATGAAGGGAAAGAATTGTCGAACAAAAAAAGAATGAGGATAAATTAAAAGTTGACACAAAAATATTCGAAGAGAAATGCAATTATGTTTAATAGAAATAAGTAAATATTTAGCATCAATTGGACCAATAATATTCTGTTTCTCTCCTCTTACTTCTCCGTCAATTCTTTCTTGTCAAATTAACCTACACTAACCTCTAGACTTTTTCTTTTTTTCCTAGTCGATGTTCTTTCAACTTGCCCTTGTATCGACAGCTTTCGCCATTTGTCTCCGTCTTCCTTCAAGTACGTAAATTATATTTTATCATTTTTTCATAAATTTGTGTTAATAATTTCAAATTATATTTTTTTTATACTATAATTTTGTTATATTTCGGTGAATTATTAAAAATTGCTTCACAAATAATTAGTTATTTATCTAACGACATCCATATATAGTGAAAAATAGTTGCATGAAGTGCTACATGAAAAAAGAGAAAACTGAGTGACATGAGTAATATTGGTATATTTGAAATTTATAAAACTATATATTTGTATATTTTAAATTTGTAAAAGATGGTATATTTTCATAGAGTTGTTGAAGTGAAGTGTTGTGTAGATATATTAACACCTTCATAGCAATTATTTTTTGATATCATTATCTTTTTCTTTTAACACCTTTATAGCAATTATATTTTGATCTCATTATCTTAGTAAAAACTCACATTTACATCTCTCTTCTTATAGATTTTTTCCATTAGCCTTTAGACAGTTTATATAGCATGACGGCAAATATCGTATATATATAGTAGTCAGGTTTTCTATAGGTTACTGAATTTACATTTTCTCTAGGGTATATTAGGGTAAATAATGTATCTTTTCTTATTGTGTTACAACGAAATGTTAATCTGATCGAAGAATTTAATCTTCCCCGAACATAAATGTGACACTCTGTCCCACATCGAATATATTGTAATTTGTTAAGTGACTTATAAGACTTGAGTTTTAGTAGAGATGTCATCAACATGTCTAAATCTTTTCGAATGCTTGTGATGGGTGTAGATGACTCGAGTTAGTGCACTTGGGCCAATAGATTTAAGTCTGGATGTTACAAATGGTATCAAAGACATGACCCCATAATGTACGCCCGAGTTGGATACCATCCCATATCTACCACCAATGTCACTAACATGTCTAGACGTTTTTAAATGCTTGTAGTGGGTCTAGATGACTCGAGTTGGTGCACTTGAGCCAATAGATTAAAGTCGAGATGTTACAATAAATCCAATAGTTAAAATATAAAATCATTTCAATTGATATCATTATGCTTAAATATTGATATGAACAACATAAAACAAAAATATAATTAACACAGAGCATTTTGTACAAAAAAATCTAATGTAATTTTGATCATGATCCTAGGAAACAAAATTTATGAGAGAAATATTAAGAATTATCTTGAATCTGTTTATTCTGATTAATCCTAGCAGCTGCAGCCAAAGATGCTGCTACACCTCCGGGATGTGTGCTAATATTGGGATCATTCCTCAATTCTGCACTAATAACTCCTTCTGCATCTCGACGTGTCACTGCCTTATCTGATGGTAGTTTTTGAGTAGCATCCTGTACATATAAATATATTAACATGTGTATATTTATCAAAATCTTTTCATGACAAATAAAATGACATCCATTAACCTTATTTTTCTTCTCTTCTATCTAATAAATAAATAAAAGTATAGGGATCGAAAGAAGTTTATTCTTTATATCTTAGTCATTGGCTCAATATTTATTAAACAACAATTTATTCAAAAAATCGATTTACTAATTGAAAGAGTATATAAAGCTAGAGAGTACTTCAATTTTCTCATTTTTTTGTGGTTCTTGACATGATTTTATAACAATATAAAATTAAAGGTGTAAAATATATTGACGTTTACATGATTATAAAAAAAGAATGTAAATGAGTTTGCGATAATATTGTTTTTACATGTTTTCTTAAACTATATAATTATATTTTTCTCAAACTATTTTGAAGACCGAGGTATAGTAAAGTGTATTGACTAAAAATTGAGATATGAGTAGTGTATTGACTAAAAATTGAAATAATATTGTTTTTAAATGCTTTCTTAAACTATATAATTATATTTTTCTCAAACTATTTTGAAGACCGAGGTATAGTAAAATGTATTGACTAAAAATTGAGATGTGAGTAGTGTATTGACTAAAAATTGAGATATTACTCATTTCTCATTTTTTTTCATACATATATATATATATAGTCCCTAAACGAAAATTCATGTAGGGACTTTGTTCAGTTAAATCTCTATGATCTGTATCATTATCTGTAGCATTAATATATAAATTATAAATTTGTTCAGTTAAATCTCTATGAATTGAAAAAAAATGGTGTATTCATACGAAAAACAGAAGTTATATGATTATTTATGGAGAAAATTTGTGTAGATTCAGCATTTGGATTATATGGAAAGTTTTTATTAAGGGTAATACATAAATTGCATCCTATACAACACAAATCAAGAACTGCTTGGAAATTGCTTTATGAGGAATTGTGTGATCCTATTTTCTCTGCTCATATTCACCTTGAGTAAGCTTTGAAATATTGTAACGAATGAGAACTTACAGAGAGGATTTCACTCAATTTTGTTTTATCCTCGTATCGCGTGACCCGAGAATTTCGAGTAGCTGCAGATTGGGCAGCAGCAGCGACACCACCAGGAACGATGTTGGTGCGACCAGTAGCTCTGACTTCTGCAGCTTGTATCGCAGCTGCATCACTATAATCTACTGCCCTGTTTCCTGAGGTTAATGCTGTTGCTTCAAGTGCTTCACCGATTGTGATATCAACGTGACCTCCATATATTCCTTCTGCTGTCAGTGAAGATGTTTGGATATTTTGCTCTCCAACCTATACATATGAAAATAAAATTATCGACCTTTTGAATCAATATAAGTGAGCGCCCGCGTGTGCGTTGTGCGTGCGCCGACATATTTTGATACACCGTCCATTTCGCAAATGGAGTTACATTTAGATTTTTGACAAATATTAATATTTTATTTTATCAAAAATAACATGTACAAAATATAAATTTTTCTCATGAAATATCTTATAAATATTCAATTAAATATAAGAAAATTGCAATGACAAAATTTAAATAAAATGCATTATAATAAAAAACATTATGAATATGTTGTTTTATTTAAACAAATTTTATTATCATATTTCACTCTTTTTTTATAGAATGGGGGATTATGTTATCATGCCACTTAAAATAACTTTTGGCGCATTAAAATCAAATGTCGAATGAAAAAGGAAATACTTATTCAACGGTTTCCGAATTATACCATTTTTGTATATTTGGTTTCCAAACTCTTTTTGCATATATTTTGGTACGGAAATTTTTTAAAATATGTACAATTAAGAAATTCCGTCAATCTATCGTTGAATCTAATTAGAAAAATACCAGTAAGTCGTACATATGATTTTTTGCTTTTTTTTTTTTTTTTTTGTGAAAATCTCTTCGATGTCCTTGACCAATTTTGTAAAACTAATACAGTTCGAGAACAATTAAAGAGAAAGTTTATATATGATATAACTGACCATTTCATTTTTTAAAAATTATATTTGTGTTTCACACAAGTGTATTTTCTGTCAAATTTAACTACTGATTGATGAAATTTTGTTATTACGCATGTTTTAAAAAGTTGTGTATCAAATTAGCAAAAGAGATCGAACATCAAATGTGTAAAACCGGTATAGTTTGAAAACTGCCAAAGAGGTTTTCTCAATAAAAAAATTAAGTTATTTCTAGCATTATTCTATTAAAATAAGGTTTAAGCTAAATAAAAGAGTAAATACTAGTCACCAGTTATAGGATAAATTTATTCTCCCTATTTAAGGAAGGATATTATATGACGCCCGCGGTCTTCTAAACCGCACTTGCACGTATATAATGTAAGTTGCAATCTAAATTATAGATTTGGGCTGTAACTCAAAATGGGTCATTTTCAATTAATGAGGTTGAATCATTTAATTGTTTAGCTTGACTTAATTTGTTAAAAAGTTATTCGACTCATATCGAGCTCAAAGACTTCAAAAAGTTCGAGTGAGTTTATGGTTAATCTAAAATACAATATTTTGTTTGTTAAGCCCTTAGTTAGATTGACACAACTCCGATAATAAGCGGTTTATAAAAATTATATTATGCAACACAAAATATGAGAACATTTATATACAACTACATTTTATGATAGTCTTTGAATCCGCATTAGAATTTTTAAATTGATTGTGGACTTATAAATATAAAACTAGTGCTTATAATTTGAGAAATGAGCTATCCCTAAATATAGATGCATTAGAGATGATTGTGTTAACCCAAACGAATTAAATTATTATGTTATTACTAATGTATATATTATTGAGGTTGTGAATTAGTTCAAATAGTATGAGCACTCCCTAATGACCTAGGAGAACTATATATTAATTGACAACTACAATTTCAAAGATAAAATCAATTCCGGTGAGTCAATTTGATGACTCGGTCAACTATTTTTTTCCCCTATTTGAAAAAATATGTATACTATTTGGTAACCAATTTTCCCATATTATTACTTAAAAAAAATACAATTTGATTCCGACTTGAAACGTTTTATAATTCACTTAAAATTAGAAAATGGAAAGTATCAATAGAACCAAAACATGTTAATTGTTCAAAAATATTTTTTAAAAAATACACCAAAAAATATACCACAAAAATAATGGGAAAAGGTTGTATATGTATAGGACATAGATTAATATATTCATATACTAAAACAATTACAAAGAAAAAAGATATTAGAACAATATACTTCATCTTATACGAATTAAAAATATATATAGACTTTATACATACAAAATCGATATATAAAAATAATATAAATATATAAATTTTTAATATTACTCAAAATAAAAAGTAAAATATTTAAAATTATCGTCCTATGCATGGGAATTGAGACTAATTCAGCTAATTGAGGTATTTTGCTAAGTAAAATAATAAATTGTATGTTAAATTTTGTAGTATGATATTCCTCATAATCTTCCTATTTAAAAGAGAATTTTCTGTGTGAGAGTATATGTTTATATGTTTGTGAGGAAGTAAAATGAGTTATAGTTCATTTTTATATTTTTACTCACTCATCTTATATTTTGGACTCTAAAATATTTGAGAAAAAAAATCTAATTCTACGAATTAAATGAGCATACAAAAGGAATACAACATGCTTTTTGAATTTGTATGAATTCACTTATATAATGTTTATAATCATGTAAAATATAATATATCTTAGTATTAATTTTAAATTATCGTGTATAAATTAATTTTCATAGCCTTTAAACCGATCATTATAGCCTTTAACATATTTGGAATTTTAAATGAGAATAACAATTTTGATACTATAAGTCTGAACATATCTCATTTCCCGATTTAACTCTTTTTTAAAAAGAGAGAGTATATAAATAACCATGTTATGCACACAAAAAAGATGAGACACTTTATTTACTCTAACTTTTTATACTCTTTCAATCCCTAAATATTTCAAATAAATTGGTATATATAAAACTACTTAATAGAAAAAATGAGATATAACTCAATTCTCCATGTGTGTGTGAATATATACGTACATATATATATATATGTATGTATGGATGGATGTATGTATGAGTTATAACTCAAATTTTAAATTATACTCACTAATTTTATAATTATCAATCCACAACGAATTTAAAAAAATAAATGTAAAACCTGAAAGAATATAAAAGTATAAAATGATATGCAATTTTTCTCATCTTTTTATTGTTTTTAACATGGTGTTCGCAATCAAATTTTTACTAGACTAACATATATTTAGTTTTACATGATTATAAAAGATAAGCAACTGAGTTCAAAAAATTCAAAAAGTTTGCATATTATATTGTTTGTATATGTTTTTTCAATATGTACAGTTAAATATTTGTTTATATTTTACATGCCAAATAGAATTACCAAAACAATAACTCATTATCTTTTTTTTATTATGTGTGGTTCTCTAATCTGGACCACTATATGTACCCACTGTACACAAAAAATTCTGACTATGATGAGAATAATATGAATAAAAAAGTTGTATGGTAGCAGTCAAGTTGGCTACAATATGAATAATGAGAAGTGGAGCTTAAATGAACTTCAATTCAAACTTATGAAAGAAGAGGCAATACTTAAAACAAGTGGAAGACATCAAGTTAATATCGCATAATCTTTTGAAAGCCCAAAGAAGGAAACAAAAAGAAGAAGGATGTAAAGGATATCTTAAAGTGAATAAGTCTTCCCAAGGCATTAAGAAAGATCGAAAGTATAGTTAGTGTCGTATCTGTAATAAGAATGAAAACTATCAGAATGAATGCCCCAGACGAAAGGGTTATTTAGAAAAGAAAGGTAAAATTATTGCTTTTGTATGTTTTGAACTTAAATCTCACTGAAATTCCTTCTAATATTTGGTGGATAGATTCTGGATACACCAGTCATGTTTCCTATACCTTACATGGATTCCTTACGATCCAAACCATAAAGTTAAATGAGCAGTTTGTGTACATGAGAAATCATGTCAAGGCTCAAGTTGAAAACATTGGAACTTATTGTCTTATATGTACTAGATTCAATGCATCATTTAGATTTTGTTACAAACTTTGTATGTACCGACTTTATCTAGGAATTTAATTTCATTATATAAACTAATTGTATTGGAACTGTTATAAGTTTGGTAATGGATGATGTAGTCTATATAAGAATAATTGTTTTATTTGTTATGGTGTTCTTTATGATGGTTTATATAAGTTAGAACTTGATAATTGTTTTACCGAGACATTAATGAATTTGCATTCTAGTTTTGGAATTAAGCATGGTATAATTAATGAAAGTCCAGCTTACTTGTGGCATAAAAGAGTGGGATGTTTCTAATGATAGAATTCAAAGATTAACAAATAATGGAATCTTTAATGACTTAGATTTTACTGATCTTGGAGTTTGTGTCGATTGCATTACAGGTAAACATACAAGTCACAAGAATTGAAAAGGTCATTTATTGATATACACCGATGTTTGTGGACTTTTTGATGTTCCTTCTTTTGGTAGAGAAAAATATTTCACTACCCTTACATATAACATTTCACGTTATGATTATATATATCTATTGAATGAAAAATCTCAATTGGTGGATGAATTAAAGGTGTTCATTGGTGAATATTATGAAAGGTGCACAGAATCAGGACAATGTCCTGGACCTTTTGCTAAGTTTCTTGAAAGTAGAGGCGTTTGTGCGTAATACACAATGCCCGACACAACATGAAAAAATGATGTTCCAGAAAGGCAGAACAAAAGTTTGATGGATATGATTACGAGTACGTTGTTTCATTCTTCCTTGCCCTTATCTATGTGGAGGTATGCTTTAAGGACTGCTATTTATTTTTTCAATCGGCTTCCTAGTAAAGTTGTTCTCAAGATTCCATATGAGTTGTGGACTAACAAGAAACCGAGTTGGAGACACCTTCATGTTTTTGGTTTCCCGAAAGAAATTAGAATTTATAATCCATATGAAAAGAAGTTAGATTCGAGAACCATTAGTGGTTTCCTTATTAGATATTCAAAAAAGTCCAAGGGGTACAATGATTGTAGAATTCGGTAATGCACGGTTCATTGAGAATAGTGAAGTTAGTGAGAGTGTTGAGTTACGTCAAGTGAACATTAAGGAAATTAAGGTAAATCAAGATTTACCTTCAAATTCAACTCAAGTTACTCCTACACATGTTCTTGTTACTACTATTTTATTAAGGAATAACAACGAACAAGAGAACAAGCAACTAATGAAGAACATCATCATAATGATAATGTTAACGAAAATTTTAACGATGAAGGTAATAAACACATTTACAATGAACAATCTTTTGTAAATAAACATCAAGGACAATAAGAATCAGCCTTAAGAAAATCTCAAAGATAAAGGATATCGACTATTTCAGATGAATTTATGTTTTATTTATAAGAAGATTGTGATGAGAATGATGAAGTTATTATGTATGATGATCTGGTTTCTTACAAAGAAGCCATGGAAAGTGATAATTCTTCTAAATAGTTAGATGTCATGAACTAAGAGTTAAGATCAATGGACCACAATAAATTTTGATAACTTGTTGAGTTACTGAAAGGTTGTAAAGGAGTCCATTTTAAATGAGTCTTTAAGACCAAAAGATATTCAAAAGGCAATATCAAAAGGTATAAAACAAGACTTGTGGCCAAAAGTTTTATTTAGAAGGATGAAATTGATTAAAAGGAGACATTCTCTCATGTTTCAAGGAAGGACTCCTTAACGACTCCTTAAGAATTATCTTGATTTTGTAGCTCATTTTGATTTTGATTAGAACTACATCAACTGGGTGTTAAGACTGCCTTTCTAAATGGAGACTTAGATGAAAAGGTCTATATGGATCATCATTAAGGTTTTAAGGTTGATGGTAAGGAAAATTTGGTGTGGACACTTGAGAATTCAATATATGGATCCGGAGTTAAACAAGCCTCCCGACAATGGTATCTCAATTTCAACGATGTTATTACTTCTTATAGTTTCGAGGAAAACAGTGTTGATCGTTGTATATACATGAAGGTCAATGGGAGTAATTTTATTTTTTTAGTTCTATATGTTGATGATATTCTTCTTGTCACGAATGGTCTTGGTAAATTACATGACACCAAAAAATAACCTTGAAATGAAAGAGACAGGACAGACATTCTATGTGATAGGAATTGAAATATTTTGTTAAAGGATTATTGGGAATATTTAAGAAAGCCTACATTAATAAAGTTCTAGAAAGATATAGAACGGATAAGTGTCTCCAAGTGTTGTTCCAATTCAGGAACGTGACATGTTTAGTAAAGAACAATATCCTAAAAGTAATTTGGAATGTAAAAAGAGATGGAGAAAATTTCATATGCTAGTGTTGTTAGTAGCTTGATGTATTCACAAACTTACACTAGGTTGCGATATATTTTTTGACTTGAAGGTTGGGTAGATTTTAATGCAATTCGGGTTTAAAGCATTGGAAAACTGCGAAAAAAGTATTAAGATACTTACAAGGCACCTAGGAATTTATGTTCACATATAAAAGGTCCAATCACCTAGACATGGTTGGATATTTGGATTTGGACTTTGGTGGATGTAAAGATACTTTGAAATCCACTTTTGACTATGTGTATATGCTAGCCGGAGGAGATGTAACATGCAAAAGTTCTAAGGAAACCATTATAACTAGTTGCACTATGAAAGTTGAGTTTGTGGCATGCTTTGAAGCAAAAATTCAAGGATTATGGCTGCGTGATTTCATTTCAGGGCTTAGAATTGTCGACATCATAGCTAAGCCACTAATTATTAGGATAATGACGCAACTGTCTTCTTCTCTAAATAAGACACGTACTCTAAGGGTGCCAAACATATGAAATTGAAGTATCTTGTTCTGAAAGAGGAAGTTAAGAAACAAAATGTATCAATTAAGCATATTAATACTAATGTAATAATAGCTGATCTGTTGATAGAAAGAGATTCTTCCTAAGACATTTAATGATCATGTCATTAAGATGAGGCTTATTGAGAAGCCAAGTTGACATTATGTATGTTTATGTTATTATGACACCTTATGGCCATTTGTTTCTCATACTATCATTGTTATCTTGTTCATTAATGAAGTTGTATATATATTATGGTGATTATGTTATTTGAACAAGATTAGTTTGCAATTCTAATGTTAACGATGTTAAAGATGCGTTTAAATAAAATATAACTTGAGTTAAAATTTACATTATGATAGATGGAAGGTAACATGTAACTTTCAACATGCAACCGCCATGATCTATGTGAGTTTTACCTCATTGACAATTAATGCTTGACCAACTTAAGAAATGAAATGTTTATAACGGGCTTAACCATTATGTTTGGTGTCATAATCTTATATGTGAATGATATTATGCACGTGGTATAAGTGGGAGAATGTTAGAAAACTTGTTCTTGAAGGCCTGAAAGACTACACGAGATGGATGTGCATCACATGTGCACTTGTTTTAAGTTTGTTTTAATGATTCTGAACAAGTGCACGACCCGACTGTTCACCCTGCACGGGTGTGGACTTATCAAACTTTTATTTTAATGCTTCTGAACAAGTACACGACCAGGGTGTGCACTGTGCAAGACCGTGTGCTTTAATTTACTGCAGTTTTTTGGCATTTTTAAGCGATTTTTTTTGTGTTCCATGCGTGCAATTTATTGGTACTTCACATATAAATTATAATATAATTATAACATGATATATTGGCCAATTTAATGGCATTACAACATTGAAATACCTTGATGGACGGTACTGTTATCGATTAAAATTTAAATATCAACTCATCCCCTTCTCTCCCTATATATGTGTTATTTCTTATTATCAAGAGATAAGTGAACAGTACTTGAAAATCATTTTTCCAGAAAGTTTTATTAGGGTAAGAGAAGGAAGAGACGGAAGAACATAAAAATCAAATTATACTTGATTTCTTCATCAAATTCAAGTCTTGTTCTTTATCAAACATCAACATGGATTAAGGTATTCTTTATACTATCAAATTTTGTTTAAAGTTCATAAATCTTGAAGATTTTGGGTAAGTACAAGTGATGTAATTAAGAGTTCTACATCCCATAAACACCCAACATATGTATGCATTTATATATCTATTATTATGTGTAAATTAGAAGAAAATATCATAATCTATCGATCAGTGTTTACAAAAATTTTGAATTATTCTAGTTGATGAAAATGTCCTCCGACATGTGATTTGATGCTTCTGTGGCACCATAGCACGTCCGCACATAACTTTTTAAATAAAAAATCAGTTTATTTAATTGTGTTGTTTCTCTTTTATTTTAAAATTTTAATTGAAAGGATTTTTATGTAATTTTATTACATCTCTTATAGCTTAAACATCAACTATTACTTCAATCTTCTTCGTCTGTTCTAACTCCCCCATTCTCCATTCCAACCACATCGAATCATACATCTCACACACATCGACCCTATGTTTCCAACCACCACTGACCGAAGTCGTTTCTACAATAAGGAGATATAATCATAATGTATAAATTATTGAATAATTACCTTATTACTACTATTTGAACCATAAGATAAGACTTATCAAGTTGGTAGGTTAGGATAGGTAGATACTTAGTGTCCATTCCCTCTACATGTCCCTCAACTATCAACTATCACGTATAAATATAAATTTGTGTCAAGTATTGTATTATTGGTGCACTTCACTTATAATGAAAATCTCTCCGTTTTGTATTTCAAGGTATAAGAACTTAATAGCTTAATATTCCTTCTGTCTAAAAAAGATGACTTAGCTAACTTTGTGTACGTATTTTTATGTGTAATTTAGTATATGTTACATATGTTAATAAATTAAATAAAAATTGTAAAATAAAAATATAATAGATAAAGATTAATATTATGAAAAATAAAATTTTTCTAAAATACCTAGCATGTACTAAATTTCACATAAAAATAAGTGTCGCTACAGTATCTCTGCCATTCTTTTTGGGGCAAAAGTTGTACAGAATGCATTTTTTCTTTTTTCGACTAGTCCTTCGATTGAACTTCACTCACTAAAATTTGGCAATTTATTAATGGTCAAGCTCGGTCCTAATTAATTGTGAAACTCCAAAGAAAGCTCCAGAGATTCTCAAATAGGCAATGTTAAGAGTTAATTTGATGCAAACTGAACCACAAACAAATCTTCCATAGCAAAACTTTTGGTATGGACAAAAGTTGCAAAACAATAACTTTTTTTTTTTAATGGAATATAAAAGTTACAAAAAATCCTCACCCTCTCACACAAACCCAAGCCCTTCGCACGGTGGATTGTGCTACAACTTCAACAATTAAACATAGACCTCTATTTATAGAAACTACATATACGTACTTGTTGGAAAGAGTCACCAGCAGTTTTTGTTTTTTGTTTTTTTTTTGAAATTTAGCTCTTATTTAATAGGTTGAAACAATTCAGTTAGGTCAAGTTGATCTCTAGTATTAACTTCAATTGAGCTTGTATGGTGTTTTAATCCTTTAACATGTACTTTTTTGTTTGTTTACATAGGGACAGTTATTATCATGTTTCTGTCAGTTGTGGTATTTCAGTTAGTAATAAAATTATCTTTGCTTTATGTCCATGCACGGGCGCACATATTAAAATTTACATTCCTTATTCTAGAGGGTTTACGTATAGGAATTGGGATACCATGGTCCTTAGATTTAATTTTGTCTTGTATTATGTTGGTATAATTTTTAGATATGGTCCCTAAAAATATAGACATGCATAATTATAAGTGTTCTCTTTTGATCTAATATATAATTAAATATATAACTTGATTTTTAAATGCAAATAATTTCCTTTATTATTCAACTATTATTCGAATCAGATTATCCTAACCAACTAAATGTCTTTTTTGTCTTTTTTATTCTTATATCTCAAAAAAAATTCTATATCCAATTTAATTTTATAGTGTAAATTTATAAAATTTAATGTCACTCTTTTTCAAATAAAATAATATTATTTATTAGTCTCCGTAATCCATAATATTTTTCTAATTACGTCACTACATCCTTCAACTCATTGGAGTAATAAACTAATATATAGCATAATTATATAATATTGGGGAACCAGTAATAATTCAAATGTAAGTAAAAAATTATATGTAAAAAATCGTCATAGCTGGGAGACTAACGAGAGAATTAATCAAAATAGTAATTAACATATTATTGTTGGGAAACAAATGTTGTGTACCTTGACAGCTTTCTCTCTGTTAGCACTATGTTGTTCAATATGGTCTACATTAACACCTTTATCAGTCTGATTTTCTTCCAATTCTTCAGCTTCACATTTCTTTGGCTGTTCTTGGCTCATTTTTGGTCAAACTATATAGAGGATGATTGAAACAAACCTTAATTTCTAATAAAGATCATGTTCGATATATTAGTTAACGAGAATATGAAGATGTATTTAATTTAGTACATGCATGAAGCTTGACAAGCGGGTAGCATTATATGGATTTATGTGCGAGGAAGTTCTGGACCACCATACAATTTTTGGTACAGACAAGATCAGAGCATGGGACTCGGTCTTGGGAAGTTGTGATCATATGGCAAGAAAATCACTTTCGAGGACCTACAATGTATGTATGTATGTATGTATGTATGTATGTATCTATATATATATATATATATATACACACAAAATTAAATTACTGCTTAAAAATAAAAATTGATTAAATTATAGTATTATGTTTGCTAACCTCACATTTGACCACTAATAATTTATTTAAATATTGGCTTAATCACATATTACTTAAAAGTAATACAAAAATCAAATATATTCTAACTATTAAGCATTAAATACCCTGAATATGAAACTATAAATATGATATTACTTTCACAGCAAAATAATAATTTGATCCCCCTTTATTATTATTTGAACTGAAAAACTAAATTATTATAAACATAGATATACGATCCGATAATTATTTAAGTGGTATATGTATGTATATATGTATCTAAATATATATGACATATATTACTTGTAATTATTTAATGATTAAAAGAGAGTAACAAATAATAAAACAAGTACGGAGAAAGTAAAGAGTGAAACCGAAATATATGTAGGTAATAGTTTAGTTAAATTTGATGTTTTTTGTGCCATCCACATAACTGTCGGGACTCATAATGTAGTTAGTTAACTCACTAAAAAGATAGACTCTCCACTTGGAAAAAAGGGAATTGAGGCATGTGTAACAAAAGGATCAAACCTTAGTTGGAAATTTGTATTCGGACAGAAAGTATAGGTGAAAATTTGTAATTTTTAATTTAATCTAAATTTTATCACCTATCGCTCAAATTCATGTTGGTTGGTTGATGTGTAAAATAACTGCAAGGATAGAGTGCTTATTAAATGCATGGTGTGGCAGCTCTAAAATTTCATACAGGACTTGGGCACTGTCAATAATTGATAAAAGAAAAATAATATCATCTAACCATGCATATCTATAAATAAGAGAAATAATAATAATCTCTATTATATTATCCAAAATAATTGTTTGACAGCGAAAATCTGAGAGGAGCCCATACAAATTTTACAATCTAAACATTTTTATGATAATCTCATGCTTCACTCTTTCTTTAAACGTCATCCATAAGACAACAATCAGAAAATGTTTACATGCTCCTTGATAAATTGAAAAGATATGGCTTCCAAGATCCCCGAGTGATACCGAGGGATTTAACCTTTTAATTGAAAGAATCTTGAATAATTCACATCTGCCTTGTAACCATGTTCGTTTGGCGCACATGCCCGTAGGAACTCCATATCAAACAGTATATCAACTGTTCAGCCTGACCATCGTCTAACTTCATCATAATGACATACGTAGTCAAAGTATAAATCTTTTATCTACAAGGGTTCGGTTACCGATCCCTCGGTTTTCGTCTCCTATCATTCCTAGCCCCGGGGTGCTAGGCAGATGTATCCCACTAGCCTTTAGTTACCCATACGGATATACTTTACAAATATGGGGTGAGAAAAATTAAGTGTTTTTATATCCGTATAGGATTTACCTTGGCGTGTTAGCGAATTTGAATAGCTAACATCCGCCCAAAGAATGTTTGATTCTAGTACAACATTTTTTTCACGTACATCAGATTAATAGATCATATGTTACTTATCTTTAAAAATATTGAACTTGAATAAGATATAACATAATACTAAATACTTATGTATATCGAATGAATGATAATACGTATTAAATGAAAAGGATAGAGTGAGTATATACTTGTCTTCATCCTTAGCTAATTCTAAATCAAATCACTGGTGAGTGAAAGACTCTGTAAAATATATATATTGACATAACAAGAGAAATTTATGCCTTGGATATAGATATGAGAATTCACATATGTGATGTCCTTATATTTTTAATGCTTTAATATGGCATCCGAAATGTTAAGGTTTATCAATTAGTTAATATTATCTTAAAGAATTAACGATATAACATTTTACACCTGAAAGCTAGATTGCGCATCAGTGGGTATCCACTGTAGCATAAAAGTGGTCATCAGGGGATGCATTTGTTCGTCAAGGGATGAATTTCCCGTTAGGGGATAAATTACCCGTCAAGGGATAAATTACCCGTCAGGGGATAAATTATCCATCAGTGGATAAATTGGCCATCAATGGATAAGTTAGCCATCAATGGATAAGTTGATCCACTTGACCATTAGTGGAAAAATTTTGTTAATGGCCAAACTCGTCGATAATCCATTTGACTACTGCCAAAGTCACTTGACTAGCACCAAACTTGTTGCCAACTATATAGTCAGCGTCAAACTCGTCGGTGGTTAAATTGTTCATGGCCAAACTCAACAAGTCAGTGTCAAATTTATCGGTGGATAAATTGTTTATCACCAAACTCAACAAGTCAACGCCAAACTCATCGGTGGATAAATTGTTAGGTGCCAAAGTCATTTGGCCATCAGAGACTAACAAAATTGCTCATGGCAGACTAACAAAAATTGTTCATCAGAGACTAACAAAAATTACTCAATGGAGACTAACAAAAATTGCTCTTCGGAGACTAACAAAAATTGCTCATCGGAGACTAACTTTTAACCTATCAGAGACTAATTTCATACTGTGAAAGACTAAGTTAGAACTTGTCTCTGTTACATAGGAGGAGTTTTCATTTATTTGCGGATAATGCTTATCAAGGGATAAACCTAACTTAGGACATTGCCTCATCATCTTTTCTATAGTGTGTATCATTTCTTCTCACAATACACACACACACAGAGTTGCGAACGAAAACTACTGCAGCCTACTATAGCTTGAATAGTTGCAGAGTCATGCAATTTTTAAAGGCTTAATCTTTTGGACACTGCTAGGCTCCAAGAACCCTGGTTGCCTAAGACACAAGCATGGTGTTTAAACTATTGACATAAAAGTTGTTTGGAAGTTAATAGTTTGTTTAATAGGTGGTCGTCAATATTTCTTACTCTCTTCTCGGATAACTTTTTAGAATATATAACTAATAACTCCAGATGTTAAAAATACATTTTAAAACATGCTCTGGGAAGTGAATAACAAAGTATTTTACAAACATGACATGAATAAAAGGACAAAATAGTACAGGAAAATAGTTCTCTTACCTCTTTGGCTTTGAAGAAGAAGTTAAAAGCTTGGGTTACTCTCGAGAAGGACAGGTTCTCTATGAAAGTGAACATGAAATTTAAGTGAGTGGTCGGCTGGATAAAAATTTATGGTAGTGGGGCTGGGGTTGTACTCCTAATGATATATTTATATCACTTGCAAAACAACAAGAGCAGTTGGATCATTTTTCTTAGTAGTTATCAGTTGTTGGCTGCATTGGGTAGTAACATGCCTTAGAATGAAATGATTGGCTAGATTGGGCGGTGTTGTAGTTGCCAAAAGTCAATCAATCACCTATCATAGCTGACAATCTATTGGAAAAAAATCCTCCTCCCATTGGTGCCTTATGCAACTTTCTTTCATTAAAGAAATATATTTTAAAACATAGTCAGGCAGATATCTGAGGGTGTACTGTTGGAGTTGATTTACTTGCCATTGATCACGTGCAACTCAAACCTTGATATAATATAATTATATCACTTGCACACATCAATCGTTGGTCAATAATATACACTGTAGTTCTTCCTTGCAGTGAGTCTTCCTCAAGTATTATTTACTATTATTTCTTGTTAGTGTTTGGTTAAAATAATCATTTAAATATTTGAGTTCAAAATGTATTTATATTCCTTTGGACATCACATTGCCAAAGAAATTTTCGTTCAAGATATGAATTAATTATTCATACAGAATGTGAATTAATCCTTCATATATAATATGAATTAATTATTCATATAACATATTCCTATATTTATTTTCCTATATTTAATTCTGGGTTCTCACATCCTCCCCCCTTAAAATAAGTTTTGTCCTCGAAACTTAACTAATGAAAAAGATGGGGGTACCTTTGCATCATCATTTCTTCCAGTTCTCATGCTACTTCTTCAACATTGTGATTCCTCCATAGAACTTTTACAGAGGGAATGTCTTTATTTCTTAGAACTTTCACCTGTCGATCCAAAATTTGCACTAGAATCTCTTCATAATGCAAATATGGTTGAAGTTCAATAGGCTGATAATCAATTATGCCAGTGTGGTCCCCTTTATAGGGTTGTAGTGCTGACACATTGAAAACATCATGAACATGTCCTAGAGCTGGGGGCAGTGCCAGTTGATAAGCCACTTCGCTAATGCAGCAGAGTATTTCAAACGGTCCGATGTAGTGGGGACTTAGTTTCCTCTTCTGCCCAAAACGCATGATGTCCTTCCATGGCAAAATCTTAAGCAATGCATAACCTCTAACTTCTAATGACTGATCTTTTCGATGTCGATCCACATATTGCTTTTGTCGATCTTGTGTTGCCCTCATTCTTTCTAGGATGACTCGAATCCACTACTACAAAATAGACCTATGGCAACATTTCATAAGCGACACTTTTAAAAGTGTTGCTTTTTAATATAAAAGGCGACAAAGTTTAAAAAGTGTCGCATTTAAATGTCTAGTACAACACTTTTACTAAAGTGTTGCCATTATTTATAGGAAAAGATAGCACTTTTATAAAATGTTGACTTTGTTACTAGGAAAAGACAACACTTTTATGAAAATGTTGCCTTTACTTATAAGAAAAGACAACACTTTTATAAAAGTGTCACCTTTATATATATAATTGAGAACTTAATATTATTTACAAATTTATCCACCACTCGAACTCGATCTTAATTTTGTGAGAATAACTCTTAATCTTGTGAGAATGTTTCCTGAGTTTTAATAGGTTAACCAACTTTTGTTGATCAGTGGTAACACTTTTCAATAAATTTTTGATATTATAGTTTAAATGGTTGGTAATTCATGCAACTAGCTAGACACATGTTCCTGTTTTGCATTACTGTAAACATAATTTTCTAATAATATTTCATTTTTTTTTACTTTCTTGACTTATTCCACTTTAACAATAATCATCGTTATAATATAATAGTGACCTGGCGAAATTCTAAAACTAGTTACGACTATCTATTCACTTGTACCACTAGTGACTTAACATAATCTGTTTATAATCCTAATTACAAATAATTTAATTAAGAATGATAATAATTTTTTAAATGAAAAAGAATATATTCATAATATATGAAAATTTTGATGATAAAACTTAAAAATAGAAAACTAAGAAAAAATAATAACAAATACCCTCTTTCTATCGCTCGCACCCTCTTTCTCGATCGGTCGTAGCTCACACCCCTCTCTCTCTCTTTTATACCATCGATTACCACCGGTCATAGCCACTGCATCACCGCTATTGTGCCTAACCCTAATTTCGCCACCACCAGTCCTCTCTCATCCCTAGTCGACCTCGCACCTATTTCGCCACAATATGTAGCCGATTTGTTGCCCCTGGCACCTATATCGTCATCATTATCAACCAGCCATCGTGTCCTCTTGTGCACCACCATATCTTGGTACTAAGTTCAAGTAAGTGGTTGTATAGTTTTGAAAGTTTAAGTTTTAATTTTGTGTTGTAAGGATGCTTTGATTTATGTTTGGGTTTTTAATTTTATTATACATGGATTTGGGTTTTTAATTTTGTTAGTAAATATGTCAAGATTATCGTTTCTCTTGCTTTCGTAGGCCTTTGTTTTTGTTTATTATATTCATGGAATTCATTTTTGAGAACTAAATCTTGTTGTCATATCACTCTTGAGGTAAAATTTCGTGGAGTGAATCGTGTTGTAATGCAATAGCTAGTGAAGTTGGACAATTAAGATTTTTTCAAATAATTTAAAAACTTTAAAAAACTAGTTAAATCAATTGTATGCAAACTATTGCTAACATTATTTAATAGTATTTTATGAGCTCTTTGTTATTAATTTCAGAATCTTGGAGAAATGGGGGAACATAGAGGTTGGATGTATTTACCTAGACGGTTGCATGAGTTTGAAATGGGAGTGAATGATTTTCTTAATGCTTCATTTGATAAGGTAGCTCGATGAGGACACATTAAATGTCCTTGCAAGCGGTGTAAAAACCGTTATTGGTATCGTAGACATGAGGTATTCGATCACTTAATGGGAGAGGGATTTGTAAATAATTATTTTGTGTGGGTTTTTCATGGAAAAGAACCCTTATCAATGAGATTTCCTACTGGCGTAGATGATGACAACCCAAACATTCATGACAACATTGATTAATTATTACATGATAGATTTAGAGATACCTTAGAGGGAGCAACTAGGATACAAGAAGGTCCAAATGAGGAAGCCAAAAAGTTTTATAGGTTGGTCGAAGAGGGTAAGCAAGAGTTGTTTCCGGGGTGTAGAAAATTTTCTAAACTCTCTTTCATCATTAGGTTGTTCCTCTTCAAGACACTCTATGGGCTTAGTAATGTAGCATTTAATGACCTGCTACAACTTTTGAGAGAGATGGTTCCAGATGCAAAGCTTCCAACTAGTTTCAATGAAGCTAGAAATACTGTGAAAGATATGGGACTTGATTATAAAAAAATATGCGCTTGTCATAATGATTGTATGTTATATTGGAAAGAGTATGAACATGCCGATGAGTGTCCTATCTGTCATACCTCTAGGAGGAAACAAATTGAAGAAAAACAAGGGCGTAACCGAAATAATCAACCTTCTAAAATAAACTCCCATATTCCAGCAAAGGTGTTGTGGCTTTTTCCTTTAAAACCTAGGTTGCAAAGATTGTTTATGTGTTCGAAAACTACAAAACTTATGACATGGCATGATGATGAACGCCCTAAAGATGGGAATTTAAGGCATCCTGCCGATGGTTTAGCTTGGAAGGAATTTGATTGTTTGTATCCTCTTTTTGCCGAAGAACCTAGAAATGTGAGGTTAGGTTAGTCAAGTGATGGGTTTAATCCATTCTGAACAATGAGTATTGCTCATAGTACATGGTCTGTTGTGTTAGTTAATTATAACTTACCGCCATGGATGTCTATGAAGCCAGAATATTTTATGTTGTCCTTGTTGATTCCTGGTCCCCAATCTCTTGGCAATAACATTGATGTGTATTTGGAACCTTTGATTGAAGAGTTGAAAGACTTGTGGAATTATGGGTTGGAGACATATGATAAGTTTAAAAAAAAACATTCCAAATGTATGCGGCCTTGAATTGGACCATAAGTGATTTTCCAGCTTACTCAATGTTGTCCGGATGGAAAACTAAGGGCAAGTTTGCTTGTCCTTGCTGTAATCATGAAACTAGTTCGTTATTCTTAAAACATAGTCGGAAGACATGTTATATGGATCATCGTAGATTTTTAGACGCAGAACACCGTTGGAGACGTAATAAGAGTGGTTTTAATGGTCGTAGTGAGGATAGACCACCTCCAAAACCAATGCCAGGGGCTGAAGCTTTGATGGAGTTGTCCACCTTTACAAATTCATTTGGAAAGACACAAAAACAGAAGAATGATAACACTTGCCCTTGGAAGAAAAGGTCAATATTCTTTGAATTACCATATTGGCAGTTTAATGCTTGTCGACATAACCTGGATGTAATGCACATTGAAAAAAAATCTTTGTGACAACTTGATAGGAACTTTGTTGGATATTACAAGTAAATCAAAAGATCATGCGAAAGCCCAATTTGACCTTTTAGAATTGGGCAAAAAAGAAAATCTTAAACCTAAACTTTTAGACAATGGCAAGCATGTTTTGCTCCCGAAAGCTTGTTTCTCTATGTCTTCAAAAGAGAAAGAAGTTTTTTGTCATCCTTTGAAAGAGGCAAAACTGCCTTATGGGTGTGCATCAAACATAGCACGGTGTGTGAGCCTTTCGGAAAGAAAAGTGTCTGGTTATAAAAGTCATGATGCCCATATTATATTGCACTACTTGCTTCAAGTTGTTGTGAGAAAATCTTTACCGAAGCATGTTGCTATCCCATTGATTAAGTTGGGCACTTTCTTTCGATGTTTGTGTAGTAAGGTTGTTAAGCCTCAAGACCTTGATCGTATGGAATTAGAAATAGTTGAGACATTATGTGAGCTAGAGAAAATATTCTTGCCAACTTTTTTTGACATTATGGTGCACTTGCCTATTCACTTAGTACATGAAGTTAGGCTAGGCGGACCTGTAAACTATCGATGGATGTTCTTTATGAAAAGATACTTGTGTAAATTGAAGTCGTATGTATGTAATCGAAGTCGTCCAAAGGGTTCCATTGCAGAAAGGTATTTGATTGAAAAGTGTTTGACCTTTTGCTCACGGTATATGGATGAAGGAGTTAAGACAAGGCTTAATAGGGGTTTTGAAGATTCTGATGTGATGGCTTCTCAAACAAATGAGTCCTATTCAACTGTTTTCATAAATGTTGGTTACCCTCTAGAAGGAAAGAAAAGAAGAAAAGGCAAGCCCTTCACATTAGATGTTGGCTTAAGTGAGCAGGCACTGTTAGAGTGTATGCCCTAGTGGCCAATTATGTAATGATTGTGACATTGTATTTATGTTATATTTTGGTTAAATGATAATTTATTATATTCTATTTACTGCGTTATATAAATGTTAACATAATAAATGTCCTTAGAAGAATGATACTAATTATATGGATTCAAGTATGTGACTTGAATATGAGATCATATAAATATATTATGTATCATTATTCTTAAATGTCTCTAGTCAAGTATTATTGTCAGTGGGACAACAATAATACATTGAGACTAGTATGTGAATTGACTGATGGCCATATCTCATTGGTCATAAATATATACGGATATATTAAGTTGATGCATAGGTACATGTTAGAGTACATTGTATTGGACAGACCCACCATGAGAATTCTACATGGAGCGTTATGCTATGTGTCATAAGTAATTCTCATAGTGACAATGATGTAATGGTCCTTCGACCTGAAGTCATGACATTTCTACATAAGGAATTATGTGTTTTGATATTATCAAAAGTCACCTTTAACCGGATGGACCATAAAGGTGATCGTTGGATGCATAATGAGTTATGTGAGAAATGGGAATGATGTAGATGGAATTTAACCCTCCTATAAATTAGGGATGATATCTATAGGCCTCTTGATTGACTGAGACTATGAAATGCATGGCCATGCTCAAATAGAGATTTGTTTCATATAGTCTACTCATTGATCAAGAAAACTGAGATTAAATTATGAAGAGGATGACACAACCATGCCTTGAATTTAATCTTAGATATCAAGGTTAAAAGGATTAAATTACATTGAAACATTGGTCACGAAAGGTTACGTCGAATCTATGACTTTATTATTACTTGGGTAACAGTGATGTATTACTAGATGCCACTCATTGTTTATAATTTTATAATATGATTTAAAATTATTGCCAATGTAATAATAACCTACAGAGTCACACACAAAAAACATTCGTTAAGGAGATATAATTTAAATATCAATGATTTTAATATATATCAATAAGATTGATTTAATTAAATCATGGCTTTAAATTATATATAAGGAATCTGTATAAATAAAGTAGAGTCCTTTGGAAGGAAAAACGAATATATATATTTATTTGTATATATATATATATATTAATTAAGTGAGACTTGATTAAAATATATATATATTATATATATCTAATAAATATAAAATTCGAATTTTAATTCTCCTAATATGATTAGGTTTTTGAATTACTTTTAATTCTCCTAATATGATTAGGTTTTGGAATTACTCTACACACAACTATATATAGGATATATTGGCTATTCTCTTCATAACTTACGTTTTCTGAAAACCCTAGCCGCTCATATTAGAGAGACTAGAGTCGAGAGAAAGATAGAGAGATATAGATTCTACAGCTAGTACTGTGTTTCTCCTTGCTTCGAATCGTAAGACGATTTGTGGGGTGTTCGTGTGGATACCGTAGAGACGCCGTTCTATTGGATTGCGTTAAAAATTCTACATCAACGTCGTCGAATTTACAACGGTATGATTTTAATCCTTCCTCAATTAATAATATCATATAAGGTGATTCTTAGGATTGCAGAAAAATTTTAAATTGCTATTTTTCATGCTTCCGCTTCGTTGTCTATATTTTTCTGCACTAACAGGCACATCGTTATGCTTTATTCAATTCTGATTGCAAAAAAGTTGATGAATATATCAAGTAAGATTTTTTCCTTTTTTCTCATAGCTAACAAGTAATATATCACCATTTATCTATCTTATAACTAAGTTTTGTTCTCTGATCTCAATGATGTATGAACAATGCAGGGAACATCAAGTTTACATTGACAGCCTTCCTAGAATAAGTATGTGGGCAAGGGATCAAAACCATAGCCATCAATTTGCCAACTGGTTCAAAGATAAAACAATAAACAATTATGTTCCAGATCACATATTTTGGTTAGCTAAGGGTCCTAGTCCTACAACAAACAGATATACGGGGTATTATGTGAATGGTTATAGGTTTTATACTAAATCACGTGATAATAGATGCAAGACTCAAAATAGTGGAGTTTCCTTAACAGCTTTAACTCCTAGCTTTGCAAGTTCCAAGGACAAAAATCCAATTATGGGGAATGTTGAATACTATGGTGTTGTATTGGATATAATTGAACTGAACTATTGGTCCAAGTTTGCAATTGTGTTTTTTCGTTGTGAGTGGTACCAAGCGAAAAAAGTTGACTATGGTCTTACTGTTGTCAATGTGAACAAGTTTTGTTCTTCGAATGATCCTTTTGTCATGCCTTCCCAAGTGCATCATGTTTTTTATGTTCCAGATCCTATTATAGATGGCTTGCAATATGTGATGAACAAGGTTCCAAGAGATCTATATGACTTTTATGAAAGAGGTGGTGTCAATGAGGGGAGCTCCTATTAGCATGAACCTAGTGAGACTGGGTTTGATTGTTTGGCACAAATTGGTGATGAAAATATTCAGTTGGCAAGAGAAGATATGGCTCCTACGGTTCTTGATGCAAATACAAGTTTAGGTGATATTGAAGAATGTGATCAAATTAATGATTCTTCTGATGATGATGATACATTATGGGATTGGATGCAAGTTGAAAAAGAAAAAGATGATACTGATCACCAACACTGATTGGTGGAAATGATGGTTAGATTTCTTGCTATTTAGTTTGCCTGGTTAATGAAAACATATGTACCTTGGGTGTCTGTTGCTTCAGATGACAATAGTTTGGTGTATAATAACAGCGAAACGACCACTTGCTGATGTATGGGCACTAGATACGGCAGTGAAGGCCTACAAATGGAGAAAACTAAAACCTGAAGGGGAAGGTTCACGTCCATGCATGTATGTTTCTCATTTCTTCTTGTAGTTATTATGCTTAAGCTGAGGAAGATACTGAAACTAATATTCGGACACTTCGGATGGACTGAAATTTGGTATCTCCTAGGGTGAATGGTTAAACTTTATGTCCATTTTTACATCTATTTGTATGTACTTGCCATTAATTCTTCCATGGGGATGATGTTCATAAGCCCACATTTTGGTCTTGTCCAGCCATGTTGGGCATAAGTCAGCTACTCAACCCACATGGGACTTCCCCGGTAGTGTGGAGCCACGCAGCCAAGCAGCTGAGTGGAATGAACCCTTCTATATGTCTTAAGTAAAATAATCACGGTGCAAACACTTGGCATTTTGTATATCTGAGGAGCCATAATGGAACTCTGTGACTATAGGTTATAATCCACACGTGCTACCAGCTGTGTTTCAACTTAGGGACTTGTTATCGTCATTTTTAAGTTCAGAATAATTACTAATTGCTAGTGAGATTTCTCAAAATCTTGCAAAGCATAAAAAAGTGTTAAAATCTTTCCAGCTCTTTGCACCATCTTCTTTAGTACTTGATTTTTGTCAGATGATTTAGTGACTTGTTTTGTTACAGGAAATTATTCCCATCTTGAACTGGGAGACAACAACATTCAGTAGACCTGTGCTAGCAGTTTTGGTCTTTGCATCTGTGGCTTTATTCCTTGTTATACTTTTGCCATCTACCCCTTCCATGTGGGTGGCTGAAATGACATTTGGTTATGGTTTTGGTTTTTTACTTATAATTGGTGCTGTAACAATTGGTGTATCACTTCCATATTTCATTGGTGCCTTCTTCCATCATAAAATGCAAGTTAGTGCGCTGCTAAATTTTATCCGTTTTAGACTAGTTTTAAAGCAACTAGTCTCTTTTTCCCTTGCATGTTCAGTTGGTCACTTCTTATTTTATTTCTTTTATAGGAGTGGTTAAAAAGATATCCAAAGAGAGCTTGCATCATAAGGTTGGCTGGTGAAGGAAATTGGTTTGATTAGTTTCAAGCTGTGATACTGATTAGGATTTCTCCCTTTCCATATCTTGTCTACAATTACTGTGCGGTGGCAACAGATGTGAACTATTTCCCTTATCTAGTGGGTTCATTGGCTGGAATGGTGCTAGAAATATTTGTTGCAATTTATACGTACCTTAAAAAAGAAAACTAATGTGGCTTTTTATCTTAAAAAAAAAAACTAATGCACTATTTTGTCAGCTTTGTACCTTAAAAAAGAAGTGCGTCTCTGTGTATAATGTGGCTTTTTATCTCATGCATGTCATAGTAATAGTAGGTAAAAGCTCTTTTTACTGTTATTGTACAAAGTTCCAAAGAATCATTTTCCCTCTATACTTGTGACGTGTTACACTAACTTCTATATGATCTTATCCTTCTAGTTCAAGGCATTAGTTATGTTTATTCTATTCTTGACCGCTATAATCTAGTTTCTCATATTCTGTTAGTCAGTGTCCCATATTGCTAACTTAAATTTATTTATATGGTGTTCCTTCACTGTATGTAGTCTTTAGAATGCTCAGTGCACACATACAAACACCAGCATTGACCCAGCAGTTTTTGTATTTGGGTGCTTATGTGGTCTGTATCTTCTTGTTTTATAGTTTAGTTTATTGCTTGTGGACCCTTACATGTAGTGTTTCTGGATTAATTATGGCTATTTTTCTTTGGATTCAACATTAACTCTTTTAGCATTATCTTGCAGGTTTTGGATCTCTTGGATTAATGACTTCAGTCCTGGAATGCTAGCTATGATATTATACTGTTTTAGTTTGGTTATGCATATCTTTTTAGTGACACAGTGACCTAGACTTCCTATACATGTTCATTATTTTCTTTTCCTTTTTCCCTGCTACTAATAATGGTATGCAAGATTATTCCAAATTCCTTACAAACCTTTTTATTTGTCATTTAAGCCCATTCAACTTTTCCTCCCATATACTGTATCCTTGAAGTTCAATTCAATTTGTTTATATATATATATATGTATATGTATATATTGATTTTTTATTGCACTAACCTAATAATCTGTTTTTCAGTCCCATTTTTATTGATCAACCGCATTTCCATTTCTAATAATAAATGATCTTATAATCTTCAGGTTTGTCCTGATGGGAAAACCATAGAAGCTGAAGCAGTCCATGACACTGTTACTCGTCATTTTCGGGTTCATCAAAAGGGAGGCGAAACTAGCACAAACATCATTGCGTCAATCTTTGCATGGTCCCGAGGGCTTGCACATAGGTATACGATTGCCTATAATTAGCTTTAAAAACTGGATTTCTACTCAGAACTTCTTTTATTTTAGACAATATGAAAATAGAGATGTTTCTTGGATTTGTTCCATATGGTTAAACTGTGGTTATGTTGACAGGGAAAAGCTGGATGACAATGCTAAACTTCTGGAGTTTACTGAGAAGCTAGAAGCAACTTGTATCAGTAGTCTGGAAAGATGATCAAGGATCTTGCTCTCATTCTTCATGGATAATTGTTCTAAGATTTTTTGTCGTACGTTTGAATGTATTATTTAGCGTTCTAATTGTTGACATCTTTTGGATTTGAAAATATACTGCATTATCGAAATGAATGTACAAAGTGTTATTTTAGACCATTTAAAGTATATAATCTCTCTTGTAATTGCAAAATTTGTGGGGAAAAAAAGTGTTTTATATATGCTGCCAAAGAGCTGCCTTTATATTTTACAAAACATGAGAGAAGTGTTGGATTTAACAGGAGAAAGTGTTGCTTTGATTTGATGGGAAATCTAAAAAGTGTCGCACTTGACATGAAAAAGTGTTGTTTTAGTTTGTCAAAAATGATTAAAAAAAGTGTTGCATTTGACCTAAATAAGTGTTGCCTTTATCAAGTAGAAGCAACACTTGAGAGAAGTGTTGGCTATTCTCACAAAAAGTGTTGCATTTAAGTAAAGGCGACATTAGCTATGGTAGCACTTGCAAAAGCGTTGCTTTTTCCATAAGGCAACACTTTTAGGCCCTAATACAACATTTTTGCGGTGTTGGCATAGGTCCTTTTTGTAGTAGTGATCGCATCCTCAGTCTGTTGAACCATTTCTGGTCCCTCTAGTTTTCTTTCTCCAACCTCATTCCAATATAATGATGTTCTACACTTTCTACCATATAAAACTTCAAATGACGCCATTCCTATGCTTTCATGGAAGTTATTGTTGTAAGAGAACTCAATGAGTGGTAGGTGCTCATCCCAATGTGCACCAAAATCCAAAGAACACGCCCTCAACATATCCTCCAGGGTTTGAATCATTCTTTTGGATTATCCGTCAGTCTGCGGGTGAAATGCAATACTCATGCCCAATCTTGTCCCTAAATAATCTTGAAAACTACACCAGAATCTAGACGTGAAGTGTGGATCACGATCTAACATGATCGCGACTGATACTCCATTTCTGCTGCGAATCTCTTTTACATACAACGTGATAAATTGGTCCATTTTGTTGGTGTCCTTGATGGGTAGAAAGTGTGCAGACTTGGTCAATCTATCCATGATTATCCATATTGCATTTGTTCCCTTCCATGTTGTCGGTAATCCAACCACGAAGTCCATTGTGATGTATTCCTATTTTCATTCTGGGATTTCTAAAGATTGTAGTAGTCTACTTGGCTTCTAATGTTCAGCTTTCACTCGCTGACAGGTGAGACACGTGCTGACCCATTCAACTATTATTAAACCATCAATATATATATATATATATATATATATATATATTAAGTAACAAAAGTTACATCATAACTAATTTGTACAACAAAGCTTCCTTGCTACAACATTATACAAAAACATAACAACACTGACTACTACCGATGCCTAATACAAGGGTTGGGAATCAAGTTCACTCATTGTTCTACGTGCAAAACGACACGCACCATCAACCTTCTCTATAAGGTTATACATCAACTGATCTTGATCTGCTACAGTGGGCTGGCGCAGCATAAGATAATTACTAACCGAGATCACCACCTCTGTCAAAGTCTCAGTGAGAACTAAGGACACATCCTGAAATGATACCCTCCAAAGGTCCAACAGTCTGCTAGTTCTTTGGTGAGCCATCGACTGACGCATCATGGTGGTATTACGTGTTGCCAACTCCATTTGTGTCATACAGATTCTGCGCTGAAGGTAATAACAGAATCCATTCGGAAAAGGCAAGGGTACTGGATTTTCCGGTGGTGGTACTGCAGGTGCAACATTTGATGAGGTAATTGGTGTAGAGACAGCATGTGGAATGGCTGACACCGTAAGTAGTGTGTTCCTATCTGCAGGAGAACCTCTTATTTGGGAAGGATCCAAGGATGGAGAATCAGTTTGATCATGGGGTAAGCAAGGACTCTTCATATGAACTGAAAAACTTGACCCCTCAAATGGCTTGGTTGGGTTTTGCTTAATTCCCTCAGGTGCTGCAGACCCCTTTACATGTTTATCAGAACTTCTAGGTACCTTAAAATAGAAAACCTGAGTTGGTTTATTCACTCTTTTGTGAGGAGTCACTCGCCAATATGCACTTGTCCTCCCACGATTGATATCCAACAGATGGTGTCTACCAGGTTTGAAAGGTGTTAGAGTTAAATGATGATGATGATGTTTATGTAATAAATTGTGCAATTGTAAATACTTGAGGTATTTTATAAACCTTAAGATCAGCACAAGTTTTGCATCCACTGATAATAAACTTATTCATCAGTGGATGGTCAATCTCTTCACAAGACAAGTCAGAAAAGAGAAACATTCAAAGGACTTGACTAAGTGAAGAAGAATATCTAATGTTACTTGTAAACAGTCAAAGTATTCCGCACATCAGAAATTCTAAACAAAGTTACGTTGATTAAGTCCCATCAGGGAGAACCCATCAGGGAGAACCCATAAGGGGAACCCATCAGGGGGAACCCATCAGGGGAACCCATCAGGGGGAACCCATCAGGGGGAACCCATCAGGGGAAACCCATCAGGGGGAACTCATCAGAGAAACCTGTCAGGGTATGACAAAGGCAGACCAATTCGTCAGGGAAACACTTAAGGACATGTCAGTGTCAAGCCAACTCATCATGGTAACTCATCAGGGGGAATGGCCAACGTGGCATCAATGGAAGCCATCAGTGTATGCCGTCAGTCATAACCATCAGGATCAAGAAGCACTGAGTGAAACTCAAGTGAAGGTTGAAGCCCTGATCTAGTCAATAAGCATCAGGGGATCCAGAAGCACTGATCAAAGTCCATCAAGGCTGATTGTCAGTGGATCGTTATGACAGCATGCACCCGTCATCAGTACTTACACGGAAATCATCGTAACGTGTTACAGAAGCAAGAAATATCAACTGGAAAGATATTGCTTGAAGTTTGTTTTTGATCCAATAAGAACTCTCTCGCATTATATGCATACAGATCAGGGGAAGAAAAAGTAGTAACAAAGCATGCAACAGTCTGACACATAGGGCTATGATGTGGAATGCTTACGGCTAAGTTGAGAAAAGCAGCACGTCTCAAGCACGTGATTTCATCCACTGATCAACATATAAGCAACGGAGTTCTCATTACAATATAACACACAGAGATTGAATCTTTCCAACAGATAAAAAAAAATAATATCGAAGCACACAAACACTAGAGAGAAGCTTTGTAATAGATCTTGCAAGAAATATTTCAAAGAACGTTAGAAGCTAGTGAGTGTGAGAAGCTGTGTATTTAAACACAGAATTTGTAGCTGTAAATCACAGTTGTGATTATACAGATTTCCAGAAAAACCCCAAGTTTTAATATAACTATTTTAACTTGAATCTGTGTGTTCATTTCTTATAGTTTTTCTATTTATTGTAGTTGTTTTCCAGTAAGCGCTTTTAAGTTTAAAAGAGTGAAAAGTTTCAGGTGGTTGTATTAATCCCCCCTTCTACAAACACTTGTGCTTATATTGCACTAACAATTGGTATCAGAGCGACTTAGCAGATTTCATTTGCTAAAAACGATCATTATTTATGTCCAACAAAGCTGGAAACAGTAAAGTCCCCATGTTGGAAAGGGGCAAATACTTCTTTGAGAGACAAAGAATGATAGTTCATCTAAGAGCTATTGATGATGAATATTTACAGATTCTAGAAGAAGGCCCTCACGTTCCTAAGAAGCTCATTCCAATAGAAGTCGTTAATGGAGTCAGTATTCCTGAAAAGCTTGTCCCAAAGACAACTGACGAAATGACGATAGAGGAAGAGAAAAGGTGAAAAAGGATCTTAAAGTCACCGGGATCCTATATAATGGTTTAGATGATGATATGCTGAATAGTATCATGAATCTTACAACGTCAAAATCTATATGGGATACCATACAAATCCTTTGTAATGGTACTGAGGAAGTGAGGGAAAATAAATTGCAGCTGTTGACACAACAGTATGAGTGGTTCACAATGAAAAATGGTGAAACACTCACTGAAATGTTTGACAGATTTAACAGGTTGGTAAATTACCTGAGATTATATGGGAAGGCTTATGCTAACAAGGATGTGAATAGAAAGTTCATGAAAGCCCTTCCCATATCATGGGATCCTAAGACAACGGCCATCAGGGAATCCAAGGACATGAATCTTTTAAACTTGGATAGGCTATATGGTACTCTTAAGACATATGAACTAGAGGTTCAACAAATATCTGAAATGTCAGGGGATGCCAGAAAGCTTAAATCTGTAGCCCTGATGGCTGCCACGAAGGACAAACAAGAAGCAAGACCAAGTGTCTTGATGAAGCCACAACTTGAAGATGCTGACATAGAAGGGGACAAAGAAGCTGACTCCAAGGAGGAAGAATATACTCCGGAAGAGTTAGAGGAGCTGGATGAAACCATGGCTTTTCTTGCAAAAAGGTTTTCCAAGCTGAAATTTCAAAAGCTTTCGGGATCTAAAAGATTTTCAGCAAGGAAATCCAGTAGCACGAAAAACTTTATGGACAAATCTATAATAAAGTGCTACAAATGCAATGAGCTGGGACACTTTGCAAATGAGTGTCGTAAGGCCACAAAAGATGGTGAATCCAAAAACAACGAAGCTGTTGTGGACTACAAGAAGAAATACTTTGACCTTCTTAATGCAAACAAGAAGGGAAAAGCATATATAGCAGAGGGAAAGGACTGGGTTGACTCTGATGAAGAAGAAAATGAAGAGTATGTCAACCTAGCCCTGATGGCCTCATCCACTGACAGTAGCAGCTCACAGGTAAGCCTCGAAATTTCCTCTAACATGTCTAAAACTGATTGTGTTAAAACTGTTAAGGAAATGGCTTGTGAGATAAAGGATCTCTATAACACCCTGAGGAGTCCTTTAGCTGAAACTGAGGAGTCCTTTAGCTGAAACTGAGGAGTCCTTTAGCTGAATCAGAAAACTCCAGACTTGAGAGTCTTGAAAAAAAACTCTCAAGGACTAAAAATCTTTTTGACTGTGCTATCAAAAGAAAGGAATGGACCTCGAATCTTCTTAGTCAAGAAAGGGAAGTCATTAAGAGATGGAGTGAGTCTAGCAGGAAACTGGAGGATCTTTTAAAAAGTCAAAAATTTGATCCAAAATCTAGTTTAGGCTATGAAGAGACTCAAGTGCAGGAACCTCCCATTGAGGTTGAGATGGAAGCTAGCTTTGGAAAAAGGCCAATACAACCTATCAAGTTTGTTAAGGCAGACACAAAGCTAGAATCAGGGAATGTTTTCCCAGTGAGTGAAGCTTCCACTAGTGGTGGGAGGGGCAACAAACTTATTCTTGCCAAAGCACTCAACCCTCCAGTTATGAAAGAACTAGACTGTGCATCAGTGGATACACAGTCATCAGGGGGAAAGAGTGCATCAGGCCGTTGTAGCCCATCAAGGGAAAAAGGCTTGTCAGGGGAAAACAAAAAGAATAGAAATGGTAAGCTAGGTGTTAATAAAACTAGCAATTACTCTTCCATTCATGAAGCCCCTAAAAAAGTGTGCTGGAATTGTGGTAACTGTAATCATTTATCTTTTCAATGCAAAGAAAAACCACAAATTTTGACTGACACAATTTTGTATGCTGATGATTTACCAACTGTTAAAGCCTGCTCCTCCAATGATAAAGGCAAGATAACTGTTGAGAAATCAAAAGCATATATTGAAGCTCCTAAAAAGGAGAAACTTTTAAATTTGCCAAAACCAAAAGTCTCCAATAAAGTTAAAGTTGTTTTACCTATTACTGTGACTAAACCAAGAGGACCCAAAGTCAATTGGGTACCAAAAACAATTTAAATGTTTTCTTGTGTACAGGGAAAGGTCAAAAGCAGTCAAATCTGGTTTCTAGACAGTGGCTGCTCAAGACACATGACAGGAAACAAAGCCCTGCTCACAGAATTCCAAGAAAAGGCTGGTCCAGTAATTTCATTTGGTGATAACAGCAAAGGACTAACTCTTGGTTATGGCAAAGCAACAAATGGGAATGTCTCATTTGAAAATGTAGCACTGGTTGATGGGCTCAAACACAATTTGCTAAGCATAAGTCAACTTTGTGACAAAGGATTCATCACTTCTTTCAAAGGAGATCAGTGTCTAATCTCAAATGAAAGTGATGGGAAGTTGGTTTTGTCAGGAACAAGAAAAGGAGATCTCTATGTTGCTAATTTTAATTTAGTAAATGGAGAATTATGTTTTTATAGCAAAACAACCCCTGATGAAAGCAGACTATGGCACAAGAAGCTTTCTCACCTGAACTTTAAGTCAGTCAATGATCTGGTGAAAAGAGAGTTGGTAACTGGACTTCCCCAAATAGAGTTTATCCAAGGAGGATTATGTTCAACATGTCAACAAGGGAAGCAAAGGAAAACATCATTTGTCAGCAAGGAAGCCACAATGATCAAAGATCCAATTCAATTGTTACATATGGATCTCTTTGGCCCTATCAACATTATGCCAGTGTAAAAGAAAAGATTTGCAATGGTTATTATGGATGACTACACCAGATACACTTGGGTAAAGTTTCAGCATGCTAAATCAGAAGTTCCTCAACAAATCATTGACCATATCAAGAAGGTGGAAACAGAATCAGGGTCAGTGGTTAGAATGTTGAGAACAGATAATGGAACTGAATTCAAGAATGCAGCTGTTGAGGGATTTGAAGACTTACAGGGGAATGATTGGATCATTGCTATATCTAACAGCAAGCAGGCCAGACATAATATTTGCAACATGTCTTTGTGCAAGATATCAAGCTGACCCAAAGGAATCTCATCTCATTGCAGGGAAAAGGATCTTGACATATATCAAGGGCACTACAGAGTTGAGACTTTGGCATCCAACGGAGTCTGGATTTGAATTACTAGGATATTCTGATGCTGACTTTGGAGGATGCAAGATTGACAGAAAGAGTACAACGAGAAGCTGTCAATTTCTACGAGGAAGGTTTGTATCTTGGTTCAGCAAAAAGCAGCACTCAATCTCTACATCTACTGCTGAAGCTGAATATATTGCAGCTGGAAGTTGTTGTGCACAAATTCTATGGATGAAAAATCAGCTAATGGATTATGGTCTGAACTATTCCAAGATTCCAATAAGGTGTCATAACACAAGTGCCATTGTCATTGCTAAAAATCCAGTGCAACATTCCAGAACCAAGCATATAGAAATCAGATATCATTTTATCAGGGAACATGTTATGAATGGGAATATTGAACTACAGTTTGTACCTTCAAATCAGCAGCTGGCAAACATATTCACCAAAGCTCTTGATGAAGCCACGTTTTCAAATCTTGTGGGAGAGCTGGGAATGGTGAATTATGCATCAGGGTCAGAGTCAAATTCCTAAGTTTTGGTATTTCTAACTCATTTCATAAGTTCTTGATGAAACCAATTGATATGTGGTTATATATGTTCAAATTGTAAATATGTATATACTTGTATATTCTACATTTTGTTGTTTTGTTTTTGTTTTGACTGATGCATCAGAGGCAGGGCTTCCTTAAGGACGCATCAAGATCAGGGTGTTCGACTCGTACGTCAGGGTCAGGGTGTCCGACCTGTGCGTCAGGATCAGGGTGTCCATCTTGTGCATCAGGGTCAGGGTATGTACATACAATAAATCATCAGGGGAAGTTTAAATTTTTTTTACTGCATCGGGATTCATGGTCAGTTAAGTGACGACAACTCATCATTAAGTTCTTCTCTCACTAATGACGTGTCATCACAGAAACTGAACTGACTCCCTGATGGCGTGTTTTCAGGAGAAGTTTTCAAACATCAATAGGCGGGTATTAATACTCTATCTCTCCTACTTTTTAAAACTCCTCAAAACTTTTAATTTTTTTTTAATATTTGCTCGAGTTTTCTTCTTCTTCTCTCTCGTTTTAACAGAAACCCTAGAACTTCAAATCTTCAAAGCATCCATGGCACGCCAACAGATTCCGAGGAACTTGACAGTTCCACCCACGAACTATGTGGGTTTCTCTGACATTGATGAGGTAAATGAATGCTTTAAACCAATAATGAACTATCTTCTCAACTCAAAGTATAGTAAAGCCATCTTTACCGATGAAGAAATGTCGGGGGAAGCACTGTCTCAACTATGGATGAGTGCCAAGTTCATGTACTCCACCACTAGGCCTGATGCGGTCAAGGGAATCTCATTCAAAGTTTCCTCTGAGAAAGGGAAAATAACCCCTTCCAGACTTATCTCTGCTTTGGGGCTACCTACTCAAGATCTGGTGGACGCACCCAGTGATGCAAACCTACTGGATTTCTTAAGGGAATTGGGCTATAACGCTGCTCCCAACGCAATGTTAAAGTTCAAAAACCTCAAGAGGGTGAATGTGAAGAGGGAGATCTTTTACCTGTTTGATACAATCACCAAGGTGTTCTCAGGTAAGTGTTCTAACTTTGAGGTTATTACCTCTTTAACTTTAAAAAAAGCATACGCAATAATCAAAAATATAAATATAAATATAGGTAAAATAATTTTTAATGACCTTGTAAATAAATTAGGTAATTTTAATAATAGGAAAACTGAAGATATTATGCAAGGTTTTTGTTTATGATTATTAAAGACCAAATTACTAATTTTTCTTTTGAGAATGATATTCCTGTACAGACATACAAGCAAACAAAGAAATTGTTTGCAGAAATAATAAAGAAATCATATACAGTCGAACCATTTGCACTTCCACAACATATGGTACAGGTAGTAAATTCTTCACCTTCAACATCTCAAACTGTACATTCTTCACCTTCATCTACTACGGCAGAGAAAACAACCACCTCTCTACCTACCCAAGTAGAACAACCAATTTCCACTCAACCACTATCCATAACTCAACCCATAGTCTCCCAAAAGACTATTGGGATTAAAAGAAAACCCAGTGAAGTTACCACATCAACAGAGGGTGAGCAAGGAGAGAGAGTGATTGGCTACAGGCATAAGAAGAAGAAGGGAGCCAAGAGTGTTACACAACAGCCTAACCAGCCAGTATCCTCTCAAAAGGATACTGCTTTTGATAAAGAATTAAACATATTTCTAACTAGTTCCTCTCAAAAGGAATTAGTTATTGAAAATAGTCCCCAACCAGGGACACAGTTGAGTGAGGCACATACACTGACCATAGACACTGATGGACCCACCATCAGGGTCTCTGAGAGCCACTTGTAGATATCTGACACAGTGAGTGCACACACCACTCAAGATGTTGTAGTTTAGAAGCTTCTCAATAAGATCAACATGAGTAATAAGCATTCTTCTACAGCATCTTTTGATGAATCACCTCCTCGTTCAGTGATTCAGCCAACACTCCCATCTACACCACTTCCTTCTTTCTCTGTTCCTCAAATTTCTTCAGATATAATGACACAAACATTAAGTGTCATACAATCAGATTCTCCACATTCTCAATTCGTGGAGGAGCCAACATTCTTTGACACAGTGTTTGGTAGTCAACACTCTCAAATGGTTGACTCATTTTTACTTGATACAAACACTGATGATCAAATAGGGGACATAGACTCCACTGTACATACTACAACAATAACTATTTATGTACCCCCAATTGTATATACTTCCTCTATAGAGACATACACTTCTCTAATTATACATACACACTTTACTTCTTCTCCTACTCCTATCACAACTGTCGAACCAGAATCTACACATACTTCACTTGAACTAGTCACAGTTGATGATTTCCAAGCCCATAGGAGCCCCTCTAGGACAATTTTGAGTGAGACTGAGAGAATACTTAGTGCAGAGAGGCAAAGTCAATCCCTTGAGAGGACTTTGGCAAAAGGAGAGCAAGAGAGTACTGCCTTAGTAGGCAAAGAAAAAGGAGAGGATGAGAGAGATAAGGATGAGATCCTTGTAAATAAAGAACAGAGAGAAAACACAGTTACTGTATATACTACTTCTACCTCTGAAAGTGATGAAGATGATGCTCCCCAAGATGATTTTTCCCAGTTCATCGGAGTTGATTTGTACTTTCAGCAGAATCAAATGTCGGACACTGTACAGTTATTAAAGCAAGAGTTGGCTAGACCTACTGTTCCAATCTTGATTAAAGTGTTAAAGTCACAGATCATGATTGATCAGTCAATAGATATAGAAAATCAAAAATTGTATACACATTTTTCTTCAAAGATACAAAATATACAGCAAGTTGTCGACTCTCTAGTCACCAGCCAAACCCTCCTCAGAATGAAGAAACAAGCTAACTCTGTAGACAAGAAGCGTGCTGATCTCACTTCCCAACTGGCCAGCATGGAAACTCTGCAACATTCCATGGCTACCACTTTGCAACAAGTTCGTCAAGTCACATCCCGACTCTCAACTCCCACTGAAGATGCTGTCAAAAAGGGGGAGAAATCAACCAAGTAGTCGTCAGGGGATGTTGCTGAGAATACAAGTCAACCATCAAGGAATGTGACTGCTCCTGTTCCTGCTCCAAAATCCAAGGATAAAGGAAAGGGTATCCTAATTGAGGAACCAAAGAAGAAATCCAACACTCAATCAGGGCCTAAGCTACTTGGAGATGCCATGAAGACAGCCCACTTTCCAACACCCGTTGAAGTTGTAATTGATAGGAAAGTGGAGTTGGTCTACCCTCAAGATAAAAAGCTAGTGGAAGCTGATGCACTATTTGCACAACAACTTCAAGAAGATGAAGAGAGGGAAATGGCAAAGGAATAGGAGGAAGCAAAGAAGAAGAAAAGTGTCAGGCCCAGGACCTCCAGGAATCCTCAGCAAAGAAGATCTCAGAACCCTAAAGGTGCATCAGGGGATAAAAATCAAGATAAATCCGAAGACCCTGATGCCACCAAACCTAAGTCATCTGAAGCCAAGGACAAAGCACATTCTCCTATTACTATAGTATATGGTCTACCCACTCTAGTTGAATCCCTCAAAGAAGAAAGGCGCAAAAACTTGTCATTTATGTTCTCCATAAAAAACATAGATGTCAAGTTCAACAATAGAAGGGATCAGCTAATAGCAGTGCAACTTAAAAGTGGGTCACAATTCAATGTCATAATAGACTGGTTTAGGAGAATGGATGCTGAACAGCTGGGATTAGTTCTGAATCTGATTTCAAAATCGTCAGTGGCTAACAGAGACTTGAGGGGATTGATTGATAAGCTTAGGAGAGCCACCAACGATGATAGGAGCTTGCCCACAACTTTCGAAAGACCTTTGAAGCTATTTTACAAATCCACTGATGGGCAGGAGAAAGGCATAAGGATGAAAGACGTTAATGGTCTTGACCTGGAGGAAGCGATGCATGTTCTAAGCCAAATAGCTTATCACAAAAATGAACATGTCATCCAGTTCAGAATCCTGCTGATTCAGAAGATAGTGAAGGTGATTGAAGAAACCAAAGCTGATGACAGGAACACTGCAGTAAGGGATGTACCACCAATAAAGGGATTTAAAGAATATCTAAAAATGATCACAAGCCCCATGGGTGTTCAATTCAAAGATAAAAAGGGGGAGATCATTACCTTATACTGGTCACAACTTGCTGCAGCCAATGTTCAGGAAATAAAATATGTCCTTGAAGCTTTGGAATCCAGCAGCAATGTCAACATTGTCAACTTCAGAAAACTTCTTCAAAGGGAGCTGGAGCAACTGGAAGCAGGAGGAGAAGACAACAGACTAAGGATTCCTGATCAAAACCCAGATCAAAGAAGACAAGGCCTTGGAAGTGACTCCCAACCGATGGAAACAAGTCATCCATTGCCCTTTGTCTCAACAAAAAGGAAAAGGGATCCTGATGTCTAATATAACATTCTTTTTGTAATAGTTATAGGAAAATACTTGTACAAAAATTCTTTTATTAGTTCATTCAAAATTCTTACTTGTACTTAGTATTGGTTTTGAAATCATCGTCAATACATCTAGAGATTTATGGTTATCCAATTGATAAACATAAATAGGGGGAGATTGTTAGAGTTAAATGATGATGATGATGTTTATGTAATAAATTGTGCAACTATAAATACTTGAGGTATTTTATAAACCTTAAGATCAGCACAAGTTTTGCATCCACTGATAATAAACTTATTCATCAGTGGATGGTCAATCTCTTCACAAGACAAGTCAGAAAACAGAGACATTCAAAGGACTTGACAAAGTGAAGAAGAATGTCTGATGTTACTTGTAAACAATCAAAGTATTCCACACATCAGAAATTCTAAACAAAGTTACATTGATTAAGTCCCATCAGGGAGAACCCATCAGGGAGAACCCATCAGGGGAACCAATTAGGGGAACCCATCAGGGAGAACCCATCAGGGGAACCCATCAGGGAGAACCCATCAGGGGGAACCCATCAGGGGGAACTCATCAGGGAAACCTGTTAGGGTATGACAAAGGCAGACCAACCCGTCAGGGAAACACTTTAGGACATGTCAGTGTCAGGCCAACTCATCAGGGTAACTCATCAGGGGGAATGGCCAACATGGCATCAGTGGAAGCCATCAGTGTATGTCGTCAATCATAACCATCAAGATCAAAAAGCACTGAGTGAAACTCAAGTGAAGGTTGAAGCCCTGATCTAGTCAATAAGCATCAGGGGATCCAGAAGCACTGATCAAAGTCCATCAAGGCTGATTGTCAGTGGATCGTTATGATAGCATGCACCCGTCATCAGTACTTACACGAAAATCATCTAACGTGTTACAGAAGCAAGAAATATCAACTGGAAAGATATTTCTTGAAGTTTGTTTTTGATCCAATAAGAACTCTCTTGCATTAAATGCACACAGACCAGGGGAAGAAAAAGTACCAACAAAGCATGCAGCAGTCTGACACATAGGGCTATGATGTGACATACTTGCGGCTAAGTTGAGAAAAGCAGCACGTCTCAAGCACGTGATTTTATCCACTGATCAACATATAAGCAACGGAGTTCTCATTACAATATAACACACAGAGATTGAATCTTTCCAACAAATCAAAAAAAAAAAATACCGAAGCACACAAACACTAGAGAGAAGCTTTATAATAGATCTTGCAAGAAATATTTCAAAGAAAGTTAGAAGTTAGTGAGTGTGAGAAGCTGTGTATTTAAACACATAATTTGTAGCTGTAAATCACAATTGTGATTATACAGATTTTTAGAAAAACCCCAAGTTTTAATATAACTATTTTAACTTGAATCTGTGTGTTCATTTCTTATAGTTTTTCTATTTATTGCAGTTGTTTTCCAGTAAGCACTTTTAAGTTTAAAAGAGTGAAAAGTTTCAGGTGTTTGTATTCATCCCCCCCCCCCCCCCCCACCAACACTTGTGCTTATATTGCACTAACAAAAGGTCGAGCAGCATTACTACTAGGGATATGCTCCTTTTCTAAACTTTTAACCATAGGTGTCTTACCCTTATCTACATATCCTGGAGTAGGTGGGTTCATCTACAAGGAAACATAGCTTAAATCAATATCAACTTAACATTTATAATAAGGATTTAACATGCATACTAATACTGCAACAGGATATACAATAAATTCAGTGTGAATTGTTCTATCTTATAACCTCCCATCTAATCTTAATAACTCATGAACAACTGAGAATGCTTAAACATCTTTCTCCTATTCAACCTTTCTTATCCTTTCAGTCATTTCCTTACTTTACTAAATCCCAAATTCTATTTTCCAACAGAGAACATGTCTCATAATTGGTGCTTGGCTGCTGTGCTCTGATACCAACTGTGGCGCCCCCAAAAATCCCCCTAGCCGGGTCTCGGGCACTGTCAACAGTTTGGGCGACAGTCCTCGAGATCCCCAGGCTGGAACCCTGGGCTACACCAGAAAACTACAACACAACATCACATAACAGCAAAACAAACAACACATCCAAGCATTTACAACACTCATGTGAGAAATACATTCTCAAACATATCATTATAAATTCTTACGATCCACATCATCTTACAAAACCTCAAAGCTTGAAATAATTAAGCTGCAGCGGAAACAAAACTTTAGATGGCCCATCTGGCCTTATAATCTAAACATTCCTATGCCATTCTCTCTTTCCCTTTTCTTAGGCGACTCAGCCTTCATGACATAACCTGAAAAACATTCATAGCATTCCACATAAGCGTTTACGCTCAGCAAGTATATATTCATAGGCAAGAAGAACAGATAATCCAAAAGCTTTAATATTCTTCGAGATTGGGCGAAGCAATGCCAACACCTCGTGATAATCAATAAACATGTATCATCTAGGGCACCCGAGTGATATTAAGGGGTAACCCTCTTTAAAAATAAATCTTGATTCGCCCTCTCTTCATCAGATAATGCATCACCTGACCAGACTGATCATTATCTGACTTCCTTTAACAATCAAATTTCATCCCAGCTGGTCAACCTGGTCGTTTGATCCATCATTTGACATACATAGTCAGTTGCATAAAACATTTGGTCTGCAAAAGGTCTGATTACCGACGCCTTGCCTCGGTCTATCATTCCCTAACATCATTGGCCAGAATACCAGGCGAAAGCATTCAACAGCCCTTTAACTTCCCATATGGAATATATCTTCTTGAAAACATTTTCTCATTTTAAATTGGCATCCTCCACAATTAAAAACAACGACTACCAAACATATTGGCGTGCTCAACAATTAAAAGTAGACAGCCGATGATTTTTCTATATACCCATAGGGAAGCTGCTCAGGTGTGCATATAAGTTCACGACTGCAATACCCATGCATCATCATCATCATCTTTTGGTGTGCTAGCGACGTTAAACAGCTAGCAATCACCCAATAACATATAGCTCAATCATTAACATCTTTACACGTACATCGGATCAATGATCGTACGTTACTTAATCATAAAAGAGATCATCATCATGCATAAGCTTTAACATCATTTATTTACATAAATTGAAATAATGATTCTACGTAATCAGTAAGAAAGAAAGTGGAATTAGTATATACTTGTCTTCGTCCTTAGCTAGACTCAATATATTGGTTGCAAAAGGGTTCTGTAAAAATCATTGTTTGGTATAACATGAGAAATTCATACTTGAAAGATGACCATTCAGAATAGAAAACGGTTATCAAGGCATATTTTACCCGTCAGGGGAAACAATACCCATCAGAGACTACAGATGACGTCATCGGAGACTAGACTTAGCCTGTCGGAGATTAAGGCTGACGTCATCATCAGAGACTAATTAACTCATAAGAGACTGATGACATCATCTTAACTCATTGGAGACTAAGGCTGACGTCATCATCAGAGACTAATTAACTCATAAGAGACTGATGACGTCATCTTAACTCATCGGAGACTAAGGCTGACGTCATCATCAGAGACTAACAATTGCTCATCGGAGACTAACATTAACTCATCAGAGACTAATATTATCTCGTCAGAGACTAACTTCATTAGAGACTAACATTTACTCATCGAAGACTAACATTAACTCATCAGAGACTAAGGGTGACATCATCGGAGACTAACTTTAAATCTCCCTCATCAAAGACTAACAATTGCTCATCAGAGACTAACTTCATCAGAGACTAATATTATCTCATCAGAGACTAACATTAACTTATTAGATACTAATGTTATCTCGTCAGAGACTAATATTAGAGCTTGTCTCTGTTTCGATGGAAGGTTTTACATGAACAAACTAAACCTAGGATTCCTCATGAACATGAATATGCAACAGAACACAACCTTTCTTTTAAAACTTTCTTCTTCCTTGAAAACCTAGTATGCACAGCTAATACTCTAGGGTTGACGAAAGAAATCAAAGCCTGTTTGAAAGTAATCATCCAGAAGAGAGAACTTGAAATTATATGGAGATGGTAGGTTTAAAAAAGAACTTCAGAAGAGAAAATCTTTGGAAAAGAGACTAAAATGTTACCTCCGAATGAGGTATTTATAGCAAGCTGAGATTAAGCCTTGAGATAAAATCAATGGTTAATAAAACGGCTACTCATCATGATTCTTAACAGCTAAGTATTTGTAATAAGCAGCTGCTGTCCTTCATGCACATAAGCTGTGAGAATCCAAAAATTTTAAGTGTATTTTATGGTAAAAAATAATTTTATTTTGTGTTACTATTTTTTTTTTTTATGGAGTTAGCCTTTTTAAATATGAATGATAAATTCATGTCTACAATGAAAATTTTGATGATGATGTGATATCCATGATGATGAGGTTAAGTTCCTTAAAAAGGTATCAAAAAGAGGATTAGCAAACCCCATATAAGATTATATTGAACAACATGGAGGAAGAGGAGAGGGTTACGTAGCATTTGTGATTACGTGTTTGATTAGAAATTGTTTAGGTGGCTAAGTTTTCATGCATGTAGGACAGCAGCTGTTTGCTATCAAGAAGTCATGATGAACAGCCGTGTTACCGTCCAAATTAACCAATCGTTTTATTCCAATGCGTAACCTTAGTTTACTGCTCTTGAACTCTATAAATACCTCATTCGAGATGAAATTTTAATTCCTTTACCAAAATTTCTCTTTTCAGAGTTTCGTTTAAACTTATTATCTCCATAAATTTCCAAGTTCTTCTTTCGAAAAATTATTTTCAGACCAGCTTTGATTTCACCCTTGAGAACAAAGAGGTAAGAACCTGGAACCCTACTCAGTTTCTTTCGTGCATAGCATCAAGATTTATGCTAAGTTCTTATTCTTTTGCATCTTCATAAGACATCATAAGCTGGGTTTGAGCATGATAGGTCTTCCATCGTAGCAGAATCAAGAGATGTTGTTAGTCTGTGATGAGATATTTTTTAGTCTCTGATGAGATATTCTTAGTCTCTGACGAGATAATTTTAGTATCTGATGAGATGTTGTTAGTCTCTGATGATGACGTCACCCTTAGTCCCCGATGAGTTAAGATGACATCATCAGTCTCTGATGAATTATTTAGTCTCTGATGACGTCAGCCGTAGTCTCCGACAGGCTAAAGTTTAGTCCCCGATGACATCATTAGTCTCCGACGGGTTATTTACTCTCGGATGACGTCAGCTATAGTCCTCGATAGGCTAAAGTTTAGTCCTTAATGACGTCATCAGTCTCTGATGAGAAGTTAGTCTCCGATGACGTCACTCTTAGTCTCCAATAGAATTAAGATGACGTCATCAGTCCCTGATGAGTTGTTAGTCCCTGATGACGTCATTCCTTAGTCTCCGATGGGCTAAGTTCAGTCCTTGATGACATCATTCATAGTCTCTGATGAAGGAAATTTCGTAGTCTCTGATGAAGGAAATTCTGTAGTCTCTGATGAAGGAGATTTCTTAGTCTCCGATAGAGGAAATTCCTAGTCTTTGATGGCTAAGGATATCAGTCCCTGACGAGTTTGTTAATGAGAAAATTATTCTCCAATGCATAGTCTGTTATCAAGACTATAGATTATTTTCTTAAAATTATTTTATGATGTTATTCTTTAAAACAGTAAAAGGTTAAGGACATCACATACATATTTTCTTTCATAAATTCTTATTAAGGTATTAAAATATCACTTGCATAATTTACAGAATCTCTCTCTCACAAGTAAATTGATTTGAATTTTGTGCAAAGGACTGAGGCAAGTGTATTCTTACTCTTATGCTTAATTCAGTTAAGCGCATGATCAATTGATTCGACATGCGTACAAAATTATGATATTTATATTTAAATTTCCTTGTGAAACAGAATGCTATGCTTTAAATTTCCGCTAGCATGATATGAATAAAAGTGCATGGATATAAAGAAGCTTTGCTCTTTCAGCTATTTTTCAATTTTATATCTGTGCAATAAATGAGAATGCTATGTTCCTTGAATGATGATGCCACATGGATGGTTAGAGGAATGGAAAGGTGCTGATTTGTTCTTCACCTGACCTAGAGGAATTTTATATGACTACGTACATTCACACAAGGAGGGATCATACGGGCACAGTTAGGCTAGCTGTATACCGTATGGTTAGCAGATCCAGCGGTTGTAGCCCCCTATGGATATTTTTACTTCAAGGAAGTTATGCTTTGTTTTAAGAAGGATAACACAATTGTTTATCATCAGTAGTCCTAAAGATTCCTTAAAGATTTCTGAGGCATTAGTATTGATTCACTAAGCCTCTTAGCATAATTGAATTTTTTGAAACATTCCAGAATTGTAGAATTTTAATGTTTTGCAGGACAAAATATAAAGGTTGAGCCCTCAGACAAGGGAAAGGCAAAAATGATCGGTTACTGAGGTTGGCTAGCCTTTGTAATACCAATAAGGAGGGAAGAAAGGAAGATGATCTGAGAAGTGATGTTTTGTACTATAGTATAGAAATAGTACAGCTTCCGCTGACAATGTAATATTTTAGGTTGTAATAACTCCTTATATGGTTTCTTTCAGTAATTATTATATGAATGGATGTGTGGTTAACTTTTCCTTCTTTTGACGAAGCCTTGATCCAGTGAGGGATTCTGGGGTCGTCACATAAGCTTCATCAACTAATGGCACACAAGCAGCTTACTAATCTAATTAACATACGTACACAATGATGTTATCATACTTAGGCTCTTAAGTCCTTCAGGGGACTTAACCAATAAACGCAAAGCTTCTTTTAAGTACTTACGAACGGTACCACACATATAATCATCATTTGATTGCCTTTGCAACCAACATCCAAACAAAAATAACCCCTTTAATGGGTCCCAAAAAAAAAATAATAATCAGACATCCAAAATCATAATATTAACTGTACATGTTAATAAGAGAACAAATATGAGTAAATAAATTATTAATAGATAAAAAAAAAATTTCAGGTCGTTACATTTTTTCACGTACATCGGATCAAGGAATCATACGTTACTTAACTTTGAAAAAATTAAATCATGAATATTGACATAATAATATCTTGAATACATTACGTATATTGAAAGAATAATCATACGTATTAATTGAGAGAAAGTAGAGTGAGTATATATGTGACGGCCCCAAAAATACCATAGTGGACTTTGGGCACTGTTAATAATTGACAAAAGAAAAGTGTTAACATCCAAGCATGCATAACATTAAATTAGAGAAATAAATAGTAATCTCTAATACAATAACCCAAAAATAATTGTCTAACAGCGGAAGTCTGTGAGGACCCACACAGGCCTTACAATCTAAACAATTCTATAATCGTCTCACGCTTCACTCGACCCCTAAATGCCATCCATAAAAGGGCGATCAGGAAGCGTTCGTCATGTCATTTTCTCTTTGCCTTTAGAAGACGGCTCGGCCTTCTCGCCATAGCCTGTAAAACATTTGATAATAACAACATGAGCGATTTACGCTCGCAAGTGTATAAACAAGTATTGGGTGCGTTCTGAAAAAGGAAAAAATCATTGGGTTTAAGTGTTTATAAGATTAGACGAAAACAATGTCAACACCTCTTAATAGTTTGGAGAAAAGATAGATTCTAGGGTCCCCGAGTGATAATGAGGGATCTGACCCTTTTTTTAAAAGAATAAAGAATAATTTCATATGCGCCTTAAAACCATGTCCGTTTGGCACATGTGCCCTTAAGAACTTCATACCAAATAGTATATCAGCTGGCCAGCCTGACCACCGTCTAATTTCATCGTAATGACATACGTAGTCGATGCAGAAACCTTTTGTCTGCGAGGGTTCGATTACCGATGCCTCAGTTTTTGTTCCCTATCAATCTTAGGCTCGAGATGTCAGGCAGATGCATCTCACTAGCCTTTAGTTACCCACACGGATATACTTTACAAGTCTAGGGTGAAGAATAAGCTTTCTACATCCATATAGGATTTACATTGGCGTGTTAGCGAATTTAAATAGCTAACAGTCGCCCAATAATACTCGATTCAAGTACAACATTTTTCACGTACATCGGATCAAAGGATCATACGTTACTTATTTTTGAAGAATTTAAATCATGAATATCAGCATAATAATATCTTGGATGTATTATGTATATCAAAACAATGATTATACACATTAATTAAAAGAAAGTAGAGTGAGTATATACTTACCTTGAGTCCTTAGTGAAATTTAACACTCGCATAGAAATAATTCTGTAAAACATTTACATTAAATAACGTGAGAAATCTCCACTTAAATACACATGCGAATGCACATGCGAAGTGTCTGTGAAAGTCTCAAGTCCGAGATTGACTAATCGAGTCGTCATTCATTGATTTAGGATTCGGTTGGAACCAAATCGGAGTCTAAAAGATTTGTGGACTTGATAAAACGTCGCTTATAGGCTCTCGATAATTTAAATTTGATTATTAGAGGTCTTAGATTAATTAATAAATACTAATTAATCAACTTTAACTTAAATGACTTAATTAAATCATTTAACATTTATTAAAAATTGTTCCTTAAATTATTATTTAATTTTTTTAATTAAATAATAATCATTTCATAATCACAAAAGTTTATAGACCTTTTATCAATTATTGAATATTTATTCTTAAATTATTATTTAATTGCTTTAATTAAATAATAATTATCGATCATTGAAGTAATTTATTTCTTAATTACTTTTAAATGATTTATAGATCATTTAATAATCATGTAAAATTTATTCATTAATTATTATTTAATTATTTTAATTAAATAATAATCGGTCTTGATTTCTTAATTTAATTAATCAAGAATTATTTCTCAATTAATTTTTAACTTAAATGATTTATTTAATCATTTAATAAAAGTTTAGAGTTTATTTCTTAATTATTATTTAATTATTTTAATTAAATAATAATCATCTATGAATTAATGACTCGTCACTTAATTGTGGAAATTAAGAGACTCTAACATCATGAATTATTCTAAATTTTAATATATAAAATTTTAGTCATGTAAAAGATTTATTTACATGTCAAAATAATTATTCAAAAGTCATTTATTGAATAATTATAATGTTAAGGTATTTTATTATTATTATTATTATTATTATTATTATTATTATTATTATTAAATTTGGATTGGGGCGGATCCGGGTCAACAGTGGGTTAAACCGGGTTGGACGGGTCAGCCAGGTCAGGGTCGTGGGTCAAGTTCGGGTTAGGGTCACGGGTCCGGGTCAGAACCGGGTCGGTTCGACCCGACCTATCTTATTCTTCAGCAGTTAGGGTTTCAGCTACTGCCGCCGGCGACAGCCGCGACCACCACGCACCACAGTTCACACACACACACACACACGCACGGGAAGGAGGTAATGGCTTCGCCATGAAAATCTTCATAGGAGAATACCCCCCCAGATCCCATGCCTTCGTCGGAAAACCGTCCTAGCGGGAATTTGAAGCTCGCCGCCGGCGAGCTCGCCATTAACGGCGGCGAAGCTCGCAGCCGAGCTTTAAAGCTTCATTCCTTCACCGTTTTTGATGTTTCAAGCATGGAAATGATTCTGGAAACTTCCGAAAACTCATATATGCAATAAATTTCAAGTTTTAACAACTCAATCGCAAGAAAATTGAAGAACAAACATTCGGATATTTAAAAATTTTGGCTGAACAAGAAAATACCCGAAACTTTGTCATTTCTAAAAATTGTTTGAGGTAAAATGGTCCTTACAAGTGCAGAAACAAGTTTGTATAATCTATTTGAACAAGTAGCAACGCATCAAGCCGGAATTTCGATTGGAACAAGCTAGGGTTCTTCGGGTTTCTGAAATTTCTTGAATTTTTATTTATTTTTTGTTCAAACTTTAAAAATTAATAACTCACAAACCATAAATGATATAAACATGTGCCATATATGAAAATGATAGTGAAAAAAATAATCTACACAATGGAATAAACATAAATGATAATAAATGCAAAAATAAGAGAGCAGTGGGGTACCTCTTCAAACCTTTAATGAACAAAAATCCAAAAGTTCAATGATTTTTTTTTCTTAAATGCAAAATCCAAAATTTGAAAAATATTTGCTGGAGAAAAATATCATAAGTGGAGGCTAGGGTTTTTATAATGGTATATTTATATAACCCTTAATTTAATTTTGACCATTGGATGAGTTTTTTTAAAAAAATTACTTAGATAGGTAAAAGAAATTTTCCTTGTTTTTGCCATTTTGGGATAAGCTGAAAATTTGAATTTAATTAGTGTTAAATTTGATTTGTTTAGCCACTAATTAAATTTAATGGTTATGCATTGGTTTAATGCATAAGCCGAAAAGTTTTCTCGCCCCGATGACATAAAAATAATGTTCTCATACAATTATTTTTATGATTTACGTCTCATAATCTTTATAACATTGTGCTCGTTATAATATTGTCGTTAGTGGATGTGTGCTCGTCGATTTGCGTGGAATACATGTAAATTTAAACGTAAAATATATCGATCGTTGAAGTGAAACAGAAATTTCATTATAAAACAAATTTATTAGAATTACATTTTATTGAATTTTCGGTTCCTCATAATATATTTGCCTTGACTCCTTAGTAAAATCTTAGACTTAACAACTTGCGTAGAAAATAATTATGTAAAATATGTATATGCAATAACATGAGAAATCTCAACTTAATTGCACACGAGGATGCACATGCAAAGTGTTTCTGAAATTCTCAAGTTTGTGATTGATTGATTGAGTCATCATTCGTTGAATTGGGATTCGGTTACACCCGAATTAGAGTCCTAGAGATTTTTGCACTGATAATACGTCATTCATATGCTCTTGATAATTTAAAATTAATTCTTGGAGGCCTTAGATTAATTAATTAATATTAATTAATCAATTTTTGTTTAAATGATTTTACTAATCATTTGACATTTATTAAAATTTGTTCCTTAATTATTATTTAATTATTTTAATTAAACAATAATCATTTCATAATTAAATCTTAACCATAAAAGATTTATAGGTCTTTCATTATTTATTAAACATTTGTTCTTAAATTATTATTTAATTTCTTTAATTAAATAATAATTATTTATCAATTAATTAATTTATTTCTTAATTAATTTTGAATTAAATGATTTATTGATCATTTAGAATTTATTCATTAATTATTATTTAATTGTTTTAATTAAATAATAATTGGTCTTGATTTATTAATTTAATTAATCAAGAATGACTCCTTAATTAATCTTAGCTTAAATTATTTATTTAATCATTTAATATAATTTTAGATTTTATTTCTTAATTATTATTTAATTGTTTTAATTAAATAATAATCATTTATGAATTAATGATTCGTCACTTAATTACGATAATTAAGAGACTCTAACATCATAAATTAATTTATTTTTAAATCATAAAAATTTCAATCATGTACAAAGTTTACTTACATTAAGAATAATTATTCATAACTCATTTATTTAACAATTTAAAATGTATAAGTGTTTTATTTTATTTTTTAAAATTTGGATTAGGCCTAAGAAGATAAAATAAAAACTTGGTCAGATCAGGGTCAAGTTTGGGACGCGGACCGGGTCGGGTTCAACTCATCATCATCTTCTTCTTCTTTCTGCAAGAAACCCTAGCACCGCCGGTGCCATTTGGCTGCCACAACCACAACTAGGTTGCCAACCACACACACGCACAACACTAGGCGACGAAGCCACCACCGTGACAATCGCCATAGGCGATTATGCCTTTTTCCTTGTTGCCATTGTCAGAAGTAGACTACAGGGTGGTGGCGAAGCGTCGTCAAAGCTCATCCGCCATGGACGACGACGAAGAGCTTCAGCCGAGCCATCCTTGGTCATTCATGACCATTTAGGTCGATTCAACTACGGAACCAACCCCAAATCAGACCAAGAACACGAACAAACATTTTGTTTCGAGTTTCAAAAACAAAAACATATGAAAATCAAAGATTTCAGTTTGTTTATTTTGAAACTTTTTGACCGAACAAGAACTTGGTGCTAGTCTAACCATTTCTCAAATTGTTTGAGGCAAAATGAAACTCTCAACAGCAGGAACAAAGTTATCAAATCAATTTGAACACCCATGAAAACATCACGCCGAAATTTCAGTTCAAAGGAACTAGGGTTTATGTGTTCTTCAATTTATTTATTTATTTTTTTAATAAACTTTAAAAATCAATAACTCACAATTTACAAATGCTATGCACACGTGTTATACATGAAAATGATACTGAAAAAAATATTCTACACAATGATAAAAACAGAAATGACAATAAATACAAAAATAAGAGAGTAATGGGTTACCTCTTTAAAGATTTTATGAACAAAATGCCAAATCTTCAATAATTATTCTTAAATGAATTTTCAGATTTTTTTTGTGAAATATTTGCTAGAGAAAATGAACTGAAGTGGAGGCTAGGGTTTGGTTATAATGGTATATTTATATAACTTTCAATTCATTTTTGACCATTGGATTAGTTTTTAAAAAAGTTACTTAGATTGGTAAAAAAAAAATTCCTTGTTTTTGTCATTTAGGGATATGCTGAAAATTTGAATTAATTAGTGTTTAACTTGATTGGTTTAGTCACTAATTGAATTTTAATGGTTATGCATTGATTTAATGCATACGCCAAAAAGTTTACCCGCACCAACGAGGCAAAAAAAAAATGCGATCATAAAATTATTATTACGATTAATGTCTCATAATTTTTATAATGTCACACTCGTTACAATTTGTCATTTGTGGATGTGCGCACGTTAATTTACATAAAATACACGTATACTTATTCATAAAATTTATTGATCATTGAATGAAATGAAAATTTTATAATAAAACGAATTTTATTGAAATACATCTTATTTAAATTTTTGGGTTCTCACATCCTCTCCCCCTTAAAATAAGTTTTGCCCTTGAAACTTATCTAGTGAAAAAGGTGGGGGTACTTTTGCATCATCATCTCTTCTAGTTCCCATGTTGCTTCTTCAACATTGTGATTCTTCCATAGTATTTTCACGGAGGAAATCTCCTTATTCCTTAGAATCCTTACTTGTCGATCCAGAATTTGTACTGGAATCTCTTCGTAGCGCAAATCTGGTTAAAGTTCAATCGGTTGGTATTCAATAATGTCAGTGTGATCCCCTTTATAGGGTCGAAGTACTGACACATGAAAAACATCATGTACATTTCCCAAGGCTGAGGGTAGTGCTAGTTGGTAAGCTACTTCACCAATGTGTTGGAGTATCTCAAAAGGTCGGATGTAGCAGGGGCTCAGTTTCCCTTTCTATCCAAAATGCATGACGCCCTTCCATGGCAAAATTTTTACTAGAGCATGACCTCCGACTTCTAATGTTTGATCCTTCCGATGTTGGTTTGCGCACTACTTCTGTCGGTCCTGTGCAGCTTTCATTCTCTGTCGGATGACTCAAATTGCATCTTCAGTCTGTTAAACCATCTTTGGCCCCTCAAGTTGCCTTTCTCCAACTTCAACTTCGTTCCAATATAGCGGTGTTCTGCACTTCCTACCATATAGAGCTTCGAACGGGGCTATACCGATGCTTACATGGAAACTGTTGTTGTAGGTGAATTCAATGAGTGGTAGATGTTCATCCTAGTTACCATTGAAGTCTAATGAACACGCCCTCAACATATCTTCTAAAGTTTGAATCGTCCTTTCAGATTGTCCATTAGTTTGTGGGTGGAATGCAGTACTCATGTCCAATTGTGTCCCCAGATAGTCTTGAAAGTTACGCCAAAATCTAGACGTAAAGTGCAGATCGTGATCTAACACAATCGAGATCGGTACTCCATGTCAGCTGAGAATCTACTTCACATACAGCTTGACTAACTGATCCATCTTGTAGTTATCCTTGATAGGAAAAAAGTGAGCATATTTGGTTAATCTATCAACTATTACTCATATTGCGTTAGCTCCCTTCAATGTCGCTGGTAGTCCAACTATGAAATCCATCACAATGTATTCCCATTTTTATTTTGGGATATCCAAGGATTGTAATAGTCCACTCGACTTTTGATGTTCAACTTTGATCCTCTAACAACTGAGACACATACTGACCCATTCGGCTATCTCTCTCTTAATATTTGGCCACCAAAAGTTCTGTTTCAAGTCTTGATACATTTTTGTCCCTCCTAGATGTACAAAGAATTTGGAATTGTGAGTTCTCTGGAATTGTGAGCCTCTTGTAGCAATTCTCTTTTCAACTCCACCTTTGCCGGAATCCAGACTCTGTCTTCAAATCTCATTAAACCATCGTCGTGGATTCGACATCTTCCATCTCCTCCTTTGATCAGTTTTTCTCTTTCTTCTGCAAAGTCCTTTTGAGCTACCTTGATTATGTCCAATAATTGCGGTCTCGCTCTGTCTTCTTCCTCAATTTCCTGTCTTTGCCTTGTCATCATAACGTTTAGTTGTAATCTTTCCAGGTCCATCCTTACCTCTTCTTGAACTGTCATCATGTCTGATCTCTCCCATTTGCTCAGTGCATTAGTTACTACATTTGTTTTACCATGGTGATAGTTGATTGAGCAGTCGTAGTCCTTGATCAATTTCAACCATCACCTTTGTCTCATGTTCAGCTCTTTCTATGTGAAGATGTACTTCAGGCTCCTATGGTTAGTATAGATTTCACATTTCTCCCCATACAAGTAATGTCTCCAAATCTTTAAGGCAAAGACGATAGCAGCTAACTCCATGTCATGAGCTGGATATCGTTTCTCGCAGTCCTTCAATTGTTGAGATGCATAGGCAATGACTTTGTCCTGTTGCGTCAGGATAACTCCTAGCCCATTCAGTGAAGCATCACTATAGATGACGAAATTTTGTTTGTCATCTGGTAAGCTCAACACTGGTGCAGTAGTCAACATTTTCTTCAGCTTTTGGAAGCACTTTTCACATTCTGGAGTCCATGCATACTTCATCGTTTTTCTTTTCAGATTCATCAATGGAATAGCCAATTTTGAAAAGTCCTAGACGAATAGCGGTACTACCCTGCTAATCCCAAGAAGCTCCATACTTCGGTAGGAGTCTTTGGTTGTGGCCAATGGGTGATAGCTTTAATCTTTGTGGGGTCCATAGACACGCTATGTTCGTTGATCACGTGACCCAAAAATTTCACCTCTCTAAGCTAGAATTCGCACTTCGAGAATTTGGCGTAAAGTTTCTCTTTTCTCAACGTTTCCAATGTCATTCTCAAGTGTTTGGCATGTTCCTCTTCCATCCTAGAGTAGATGAGAATGTCGTCAATGAACACAATGACGAACTTATCCAGTTGTGGCTTGAAAACTCGGTTTATCAGGTCCATGAAAGCAACTAGGGCATTAGTGAGTCCGAATGACATTACCATGAATTTGTAATGGCCATATCAGGACCTAAATGCCGACTTAGAGATGTCTTCAACTTTGATCTTTATCTGATGATATCACAACCTCAAGTCGATCTTTGAAAAGTATTTCGTATCCTTGAGTTGATCGAACAGGTCTTCGATCCTTGGTAGTGGATATCGATTCTTCATCGTAGCTTTATTCAGCTCTTGGTAGTCGATGCACAATCTCATTGATCCATCCTTCTTCTTTACAAATAGTACAGGCGCTCCCCACGGCGAGACACTTGGTCTGAAGAATCCTCGATCTAACAATTTTTGCAATTGCACCATAAGTTCTTTCAACTCAAAAGGGGTCATTCTGTATGGAGCCTTGGAAATCAGAGTAGTTCCTAGTATTAGCTCAATTCCAAACTCCACTTGTCTGTCTGGAGGTAATCCTGGTAGCTCTTCTAGAAATACATCTCCAAATTCCTTCACAATGAAAATATCTTCCAACCTCGGTGCTTCCTTCTTGGCATCATGTACATAAGCTAAGAATGCTTCACATCCCTTATGTATCATTCTCTTAGCTTTTATCATGGTAAGGAAGTGAGACGACTTGGTAGTCTTGCTTCCATGAAATAACACTTTATCGTTTGAAAGTGTTCTTAAGGAAACTTTTTTCCTCTTACAGTCTATACTAGCTTGGTACCTATACAATCAATTCATGCCTAGTATCATGTCGAACTCTCCCAGAGGGAAGGGTATTAAATTTGCAGGTAAGTTATGTTTGTCTATCTTTACATCACAATCAGACAATACATTTTGAACTGTGTGAATCTATTGGTTTGCTACTATAACCTCTAGAGGTATTTCTAGGCGTTTAGGGGTTATGCTAAGGTCTTTAAGCAATCGTTCGGTTATAAAAGACTTGGTCGCACCATAATTAAAAAATGTGTGAACTTGAATTGAGTTGACTAGTAGTGTACCTGTCACCACATCGTCGGACATCAGCGCGTCTTGGACAATCATGTTGTAGGTCTTAGCTTGGGGGCGGACTGGTATAGTGTTAGCCCCGGAATGTAGCGGCTTTCCTCTGCCTTTCTTCTGCGGGTAGATTATGGAAATGTGACCCTCCACGCTACATGTATAGCATGTATTCATAGTTGCCAAAGTGTGACTATTGCCTTAAGGTCTTCAATAATTATTCTTAAATGAATTTTCAAATTTTTTTTGTGAAATATTTGCTAGAGAAAATGAGATGAAATGAAGGCTAGGGTTTGGTTATAATGGTATATTTATATAACTTTCAATTCATTTTTGATCATTGGATTAGCTTTTAAAAAAATTACTTAGATTGGTAAAAAAAAATTCTTTATTTTTGCCATTTAGGAGTATGCTGAAAATTTGAATTAATTAGTGTTTAACTTGATATTTTTAGTCACTAATTGAATTTTAATGGTTATGCATTGATTTAATGCATACACCGAAAAGTTTACCCGCACTAACGAGCACAAAAAAATGCAATCATAAAATTATTATTACGATTAATGTCTCATAATTTTTATAATGTCACACTCGTTACAATTTCTCATTAGTGGACGTGCGCACGTTAATTTGCATAAAATACACGTATACTTATTCATAAAATTTATCAATCATTGAATGAAATAAAAATTTTATAATAAAACGAATTTTATTGAAATACATCTTATTTGAATTTCTGAGTTCTCACACTTACAATCCTTGGTTAACAATTTACACTACAGCTTTTTTTGCAGTGAGTTCTCCTCCGAGTGATAAATACATATATTTCTTTGTTAGTGCTTAGTTAAAATAATCATTTAAGATTGAAGTTAAAATATATTTGTATCTCTTTAGTGAATCACTTAAACTCTAAATTGTAATAAATAAATTTTGGACATTACAGTAACTTTCGTACAAGATATGAATTGATTATTTATATATAATATGAATTAATCATTCAGACATTTTATTTCTATTTTTATTTTTCGTTTCTCACACCGACTAAAGTAACTTTATAGTTTTGAGGCACCAAATTACAAACAACCCATCAACTACATCTACAATCGATGAATTGTAGACCTTCATCAATGTTGGACGCACCAATTACAAACAACCCATCAACTACATCTACAATTGATGAATTATAGACCTTCATCAATGGCAAAACGTCTGCATAGGTAAATAGATATATATCTATATATAAATCCAAATTCAATTAGGCAACTCCGTTCACTTGTCGTAAACTAGATCTGCCCTTGCACATGAGCATTACGTACAAGGAAATAATTGTAAAATAACACAATACCCTTCTGTAATATATTCCAACCGTCCGATTTTATATGTGGTCTGTGTATGACCCAAATTTTAAGTCACTTGAAAAATATATTTAGATTGAATATATTTAATTGTTTTTAAACATTTTCATACATTAAGATATTATACTTTTAAGTGTATTAAAAATATTTAAAAGCATAATCGTTATATAGATTTTTTTTTGTCTTAAAAATCCTGGAGCGCAAGTTCAAAATTTTAGTGCAAGTGAAATAGGACGAAGGTAGTATGTTATATTATATTACATTAAGATCTAGAAGTACTTTTCTCTCACATTATTTTCGCATTTAGTGTATTGATTTTTAGTTTCTATAACATCCATTATAGATAACAGTAAATAGGTACAAAATGGTACTTCTCCGTTTAGAAATAATTATTAAATATAAAATTGTTTTGATTAATTTGACCAAATTTTAATTTTAAAGTTATACATAATATTTTCATATTGTATAATTATAAAAATTGAATATCATTGTATATTATATGAACTTTATTAGGATTATAATATTGTCACCTATATATTTGTAAAATATTAAAAGTTTTAAGCTAAACATACGTTAACTTTGATAGTAAATTGTTTTTATAAGTGTCAGTTAGCTAGGAAGCCATGAAGTAATACTAATATACTCATCACCTTTTATAATAAGTAGCATTTTAGATATTTACAAATATATACTAAAAATGCAAAATTTTGATAGTTTGATATTTTTACCTTTTATAAAATTATAACAATGGAGAGAGAATTATGTAAAAGAAGAGTGTGTGGCACAATAAACACAATGAAAGAGAGTAGTTGTATTAATTACTCCAATAGTTCACTCATGGATAATGTATAATTAATAAATTTCTAAAAATATATAAAATGTCAAAGAAACTAAACACTAAAGTACCATGAGAAAGTAATTTCTTTACAAGTGTGTACATTCCTATAATAACAAATAAAATTGAACGAGAAAGTATATTTTATGTTTAATGGTGCATTTTGAAATTTTGAAAGTACAAACAATTGCCTAAATCATAAAAACAACAAATACAGTGGTTGGAAAAATATTATCACGATATAAGAAATATGTAAAAACATAGAATCTGCCATCTCAGAAGCCCACTCCACTCTGCTACAATTTTAGTTGAAGAACTATATCAGTTCAAGTTCTCAACAATTAATTATCCACTATTGAAGAAAGTAACCAGATAAGAACAACACAAAGAAAAGTAACAAGCTACCGTATATAAGCAGTGCCTTTTGGCCAGAAGTAAGTGCATTACCACCAAATCCAAACCTTTGATTCTCAGCAAATCCAGAAATCTCCACACTTTTGTTTTCAAAGAAACCCTTTGCCGCCCCACATGTTGGACATCGCCAATCCTCCGGCAACTTTTCAAACTGCAACCCCGGTGGCACCGGATATGAAGGATCTCCGGCGGCCTGATCATAAAGGTAACCACATGACCTGCACTCGGAGATTCCGGTGTTCAATACCGCAAACTTCTCCTCTAAACGGCGTTTATTAGAACTCTCAATCTCTTGTAAATCTGGAAAACTAGAATCAGATTGTTCTGGTGATGAAATGGGGTCCTCTGAAATGGGTTTATCTTCTTTAGAAACATCAATAGATTTTGTGGTCAAATGGGATTTGATTGAATTTTCAATGGAGAGGGATTTCGGGATGTGAGGTCCGAAAGTGAGGTGGGGTTTTAGTTTTCGGGAAGAGGATGAAGAAGATAAATGGGTGAGAGAGGTTGAGAGATTGAAAGTTAACATAGCTCTAGCTGTTGCTAAAGCCATGGTCAATGAATTAACAGTAGCTTTGTTCCTCTTTCTTAGCGACTAGCAATATCGCTGCTAGTTTCTCCAATTGGGGGTCCGAGTGGAGGAGAGATCAAAAGTATCCACGAATAATATTCCCATCCTTCGAAAGGAGACTTGGATAAGGTGTTTGTTAGTGAATGTGTACCATTTAGAATTTCTTCATAGTTTTTTTTTTCTTTCATTTTATTTTATCATGAATATAACAAATAAATAAATACGGGGGAAATTAAGTTTAATTATGGTTCTAAAAGTGTTTTGTTACTCGAGCTTAGTTCTAAATTGAGTCCAGACATATTTTGTTTAACGAATAAAAAATTGTGTTTGAGATCGACTCGTTTAAATATTTGAACGAGTAGAATATTATGAACGAGTTGAACACTATAAACAAATCAAGTTTTTTCAAATTATTCGAGTTTTCTTGTTAAAACCAAACCAAGGCGAGTTTGAAAAGTTAAATGAATAAAAAAATATGTTCGAACTCACCAAGCTGGATGAATTTTAAATAAGTCGAGTCAAATTGAATAGACAATTAGTTCGATTTAATTACAGCTTCGGTATTAATTGTAGTTTTAACATTTTATTTCGCTTTTGATGCTCCTTGTAACGGGAAATTGTGAACATTACATAGACGATAATGTCATAATTGATTTATCAATTACTCATTATTATCTAAAAAAGTTTAAATAATAAGTCTTTATTATATATAAAGGGCATATTCATTTATTGTACGACGTGAACTTTATTTTGTTATTTTAATATGTATCCTAATTTATAACAGATGTTAAGTAGCATCTAAATTTCTTATTTTATCTGACTATTCATTCCGAAAACAAATAACCCGTCAAATGTTCATTGACTTAGTTCACTTGTACTATATTAAAAGTTTTTCTCTTTTGTTTTATAGGCTTAGTAATTCTATATTATCCTCTCTATTTCAAAATAATAATAATATTTGATAATAAAACTTATTTAAAAAAAGAGAGTAATATTTACATAATTTTAAATTATAATTTTGTATTTTTTAAAACATTTGTCATAACAATCTTCTTATCTTGTCTTTAATTGAATACTCATAACAAATTTCATAAAAAAATATTTGTATATGTAATTCTAAATCAAACATACAATATTAATATTTGTTAAAAGTCCAAACGTAACACTGTTAGCTTTATAACACTTTCTGATTGTTATAACATATCATTGTAAGGAGTAAGTTAAAATGCATTGTAAGAGACTATCAGGAATGTATTGGAAAGTTCAACAAAGTCGGAGATGATTATTGAAACTGTAAGAGACTAAAGTGAAAATACTCTCTGATAGTAAAGAGTCCTAATTCTACTAGATGTTAATTCAACGCATGTAAAGGAATTATATTAAAGACAAAGTTGTTTAGTAAATAAACCGTCTAGTAAATAAACCAAAAGTGTTTCTATTATATTAGAATTCTAATTCAAATTGTAAATAAAAAAATACTATCGAAAATGATTAGAAACTATAATTTGTTTTTATAGAGATAAGTAGTTGTACGATTTCATTGATTCATATATTCAGTACAGAAATTGAAACTGACAATTGACTTATAATTTTTAGAATTTGTAATCAGTTTTTAATTAATAAAAAACAATTGTGTTACAGATTTATCTTGTTCTTTACTTTCCGCAATTTTAATTACTTTAAAGAACAAGAATTCGAAAAAATTTCAAGAGCTTGTATTCAACCCCCCTTCTACAAGTTTTAGGCTATCTATATGGAACAACAAGTGGTATTAGAGCTCGATTGATTTAATTCAAGCTAATAGATCCAAAGATGGCCAACGATGAAGGAAGCAGGTACAACTTAATGAATTATGTTAAGAATCGTAATGGTGGAACCAGGATTATAGTACTAAAAAGAGAGGAATATTCGATCTGGAAACAAAAGATGTATATGCACGTAAGGGCTCCTGATCCTGATTACATTAATAGAAATAAAAAGGGTCCATATGAGCCAATGAAATTTATTCCTGCAAAGACTATGGATGGAACAATTATGCTCACTTGTACTTGAGAGTGATTATACTACTGAAGACAAGTTACAAGTGTTAATGGATACTAAGGTGATGAACATACTCTACAATGGATTGGATAAAAATATATTCACAAGCATAATCAATAGCACTACATCAAAACAAATCTAGGATACCATCAAGGTTTTATGTGAGGGAACAAATCAAGTACGAAAGAATAAAAGGTCATTGTTAACTCAACAATATGAATTCTTTCAATCAAAGCCTGGTGAATCAATAACATCTGTCTATGATAGATTTAATGCTTTGTTGAATGTTTTGAGAATTCTTTAGAAAGTCATATGATAATGAAAATGTTAACACCAAATTCTTGAGGGCTCTTCCACTAAGCTGGGATCCTAAAACAACTGCAGTAAGGGAAGCTCATGATATGGAAACTCTCACACTGGATAGGCTCTATGGAAATCTGAAAACATCTAAACTAGAAGTTTAGAGCAAACGAAAAAGATGCATAGCAGGAAGAAAGGAGTTACATTGATGGTTGAGACTAAGATGTCTCATGATGAAATCTATACTGCAAGTTCTGATGAAGAGAGACCTGAATCTGACATTAATGATGACATGAATGAATATATAACTGTGATAGGTTAAGGTACTCTACTAATGAGTGCAAGAAGCCTAGATCAACTGAAATATCTAAGGATGACAAGAATGGGAAATCAAGGAATAACGTTGCTGACAAGAAATATAAATCAAACATCAAGACCTTGATTAGTGAAGGCAGAGACTGGGTTGACAATGATTCTGATGAAGAGATTGTCAGCTTTTTCTTCATGGGTCAAACTGAAGAGCCAATTTATTCTCCTAATGTATGTAATGTAACTCAGAACTTTAATGTGCTTAATCTCATTGATACATGTAGTATATAAATCATACAAAAAGATATGTATGATTTGCATGTTAGTTTTAGATCATTAACCATTGAACATACTAGAATCAAAGAATCACATGACCAACTCTCAAAAAAAAAATTCTTGAAGAGAGACAAACACAATTTGATACTATCAAGTCTAACTTAGATAAGGCTCATCATATGATTGATGCTTTAAAAAAGAGGGAATGCTACTTAGTTGAACAACTTGAGCTTGAATAACTAAGATAAAACAATGGAATCAATCCTCTAAGAAACTATCAAACTTGGTAGGAAGTAAAATGATAGGTCAAAAATCTGGTCTAGGTTATGATGAATGCCTAGGAAAGAAACTAGTAATGGAAGAGAGTGAAGGAATTGCTAGCTCCATAACTCACAAGACAATTCCTATTAAAAGGATTAATTTTGTTTCACTTGTCAATGAACCTAAGTTCATCAATACTGAAAATCAACTTATCAGTGCATTTCCCAAGAAAGAACAAAATTCAGTGAATGTTGATGAAATGGGTCCCTCTAAGAGATTGAACATAGGTTTTATGACAAAGATTTAACTGAATAAGAGACTAGAGAAATTGGCAAAGTCTAAGAAAGATATACCATCAGAGTCTAGCAATGGTATAAGAAATAAGAATGAAAAAATAGGCATTAATAAGTACACTAATTATGCTAGAATGTCTAATGCTCCTAGAAAAACATATCCATATTCGGTAACCCAAATCACATTGCTATACACTATAAGAGTAAGAGTAGAATTCCTAAGGAGGAGACTCAGCCAACAAAGATAGTTAAATCTAGATCACCTTTACGCAGGTCTTATCATCTTTGTGATAATTGTGGTAGTACTAATCTTAGCAGTCTCTCCCCTCCTAGAAGCAAGACTAATGATTATCCATTAAAACTCACAATTTCTAAAAGAAAATCAACTCCATTAGAGTCTAGTCTTGAATCCAAAACTAGTGAGAAAGGACCTAAGAAAGTCTGGGTCCCAAAGAAGTCTAACTAATAGTTCTTACTGTGTAGGGAAAAAAGAAGAGATCTTTGCTCTTGGACCGTGGATGTTCAAGGCATATGAATGGTAACAAGTCTCAGCTAGTACAATATGAAGAAAGGAATGGTCCTATGACAACAAAGGGCATACAAAGAGCTATGACAATGTTGAACATGGAGATTTCATCTTTACAAAAGTATCACTAGTTGATGGCTTAAAACAAAACTTATTAAATGTTAGTCAACTATGTGATAGAGGATATAATGTCACCTTTAATGAAGATCAATGTCAGGTGTGTGACAAGAATACTGGAGATGTGATCTTAACAGGGAAGAGAAAAAGAAATCTATACACTTCAAATCTGATCTCTACTATTGATCAAGTCACATGTCTCTATAGAAAAGCCTCTGCTGATGAAAGTTGGCTTTCGCATAAGAAACTCTCTCGCCTAAACTTCAAAAACATTAATACTTTGGTGAGAAAAGGGTAAACAACTGTCATTCCTCAATTGGAATTTACACAAGATGGATTGTGTGAATCATGCTAGAAATGAAAGCAAAGAACTGTACCATTCAAGAGTAAAACAACAACATAGATTATTGATCCATTATAGTTACTACACGTGGATTTGTTTGGTCAAGTAAAAGTGATGTCAATCTCAAGAAACAGATATGCATTGGTAATAGTGGATGATCATACAAGGTATTCATGGGTGAAATACCTTTACTCAAAGGATGAAGCTTCTCAGTTGGTTATTGATCACATCAAGAAAGTGGAAATTGAGTCAGGAAAGAAAGTAAGGGTCATAAGGAGTGACAGAGGTAAAAAAATTCAAGAATTCTTAAATTAATGAATTCTCCATTGAGAAAGGAATATATCCCTTCAATTCTCAGCTCCTAGAACTCTATAACAAAATGAAGTTGTTGAGAGGAAAAATAAAACCCTTATTGAAGCAGCAAGGACAATGTTAGAAGAATCCAAGCGTCCAACCTACTGCTAGGAAGAAGCAATCAGTACTGTATGCCTCACAAAAAATGGGTCCTTAATCAACAAGATATACAACAAAACACCTTAGGAGTTGATGGCTGGGAGAAAACCAAATCTTAAGTTTGTTTATGTTTTTGGATGTAAGTGTTTTGTTCTGAGAGACTCATCAGAGACTAGAGAGAAATTCGATAATGAGGTTAATGAGGCAATATTCTTTGGTTATTCTCTATCCAGTAAAGCATATAGAGTTTATAACCTAAGAACAAAGGTCATTGTGGAATTTGTACAAGTAGCAAGTGATGATAGAAAGATTCATGGAATGATTGGTCAGGGACTACATGAAACTCTCAGGTTTGAGAATGAATTGGATGCATAGAAAGACCAATTAGAGAATGATAAACAACCCCAAGATGACTATGTCCCTTTAATGAGTGAGGGGGAGTTAACGATTGTGTATGAATTACCCAGGACTAGTACTCCACCAGAGACTAGCGTATTAGCAACAAATGAACCACAAGAGACTGGTAATACAAATGCACAATCGAAGACTAATGAAACATCAAAGACTACTGAAGAAAATGGTTAAGAAGAGACTAACAGCTCAGGGGAGCTAATAATGAAGGAGTCACTGGTTTAGGGGGAACAGTCTCTGACCCAACAAATAGATTGGGCAATGTTCATCTAGAGTCTGAAGCCTGATTTTCAAGATTGAATCTACCACATGCAAGACATGGTTGAAAGATCACACACCAGATTTGATTATTAGAGATTTAGAGGAATAAGTTAAGACAAGAAATGCAACTCAAAATAAATGTCTTTATCTCTATTTTCTTTCGAAAATTGAACCAAAGAAAATTGAAGAAGTACTTAAAGATCTTGACTGGGTAATTTTTATGCAAGAGGAATTAAACCAATTCGCAAGAAATAAAGTCTGGAGATTGGTGCCTAAACCAAGGAACAGATCAAGTGCAGGTGCCAAATGGGTCTTCAGAAATAAGTTAGATGAAACTGGTACAATTACAAGAAATAATGCAAGACTGGTAGAAAAGAGATATTCTCAAGAAGGGAGCATTGAATATGATGAGAGTTTTGCACCAGTTGCAAGACTTGAAGCTATAAAGATTTTTTTGGCATATGCAGCTTATAGGAACTTCAAGGTGTACCAGATGGAAGCCAAAAGTACTTTCTTGCATAGAAAATTGGAAGAAGAGGTCTATGTTGAACGACCACCTAGTTTTTGTAGATCCCAAGTTTCCAAATCATGTCTACAGGTTAGATAAAATAGCTTATGGTTTGAAGCAAGCTCCAAGGGCCTGGTATGATACTCTCTCTCAATTTTTAATTGAAAATTTATTTGTTAGAGGTATCATAGATAAAACACTCTTTTATAGAAAACTAGGTTTCTGATTTGATACTTGTGCAAATATATGTAGATGACATTATATTTGGTTCTACAAATGAAAAGTTGTGTAGAAAAGTTTTAAAGCTAATGCAGTCGAGATATAAGATGAGTATGATAGGTGAGTGAACTTTTTTCTTAGGATTACAAATAAAGCATGAACTGATGGAATTTTCATTAGTCACTCTAAGTACATCAAAGACTTACTAAGAAAATTTGATCTAGCTGATTGTGCATCTGCAAAAATACTCATGGCTACTACCACTAAGCTAGATAAGGATACCAAAGGTAAGAAGGTTAATATAAGTAGTTATAGAAGCATGATAGACTCACTTTTATATCTCACTGTAAGTAGACCTGATATAATATTTGTTACATATTTATGTGCAAGATTTCAAGCTGATCCTAAGGAGTCACATTTAATTATTGTTAAAAGAATACTCAAATATCTAAAGGGTACCCCAAACCTTGGTTTATGGTATCCTAAATAATTTGATTTTAAACTAATTGGCTATTCAAATACTAACTATGTAGGATGTAAGCTAGATAGGAAAAACACATGTGGAAGCTACTAATTTCTTGGAGACAGACTTGTTTCTTGGTTCAACAAGAAACAAAATTCAGTTTCAACCTTACTTGTCGAATCTGAATACACTGCAACAGGTAGTTGTTGTGCTCACATCCTATGGATCAAAAATCAACTCCTGGACTATCGTATAACTTTATCCAAAATACCTATTTACTGTGTTAATAAAAATGTTATAGCAATAACTGAAAACCATGTACAACATTCAAGATCAAAAGATATTGACAAAGGGTATCACTTTATTAGAGAACATGTTAATGAAGGTATCATTGAATTGCATTGGGTTATAACAGATAAGCAACTTGTTGACATATTCACCAAACCTTTAGATGAACCTACATTCACTAGGTTAGTCTATGAACTAGGTATGTTGAATTATGCTTCTAAAAGCTGAGTAAGTTCATAAAAAGCAAGTTCTTATAACTTTAAAAGCTAGAATTTAATTTCTAGGTTGCAACTGCCCTTTATGGGCAAAAAATCAGGAGCTAATAATCGTTGTATTGTTTGTTAGCTAACCTTATGAACAAAGTTGTAGCAGAGACTAAAGAATAGAAGTGATAAGTTATTACTTCTTATTTGTGTTCAAAATTTAGTCTTTAATAGTTCTTTTTACTAGTCTCTAAAAAGTCAAATTGAATTATCGGAGACTAGCTCAACTTAGTCTCTAAGAAAGATCGAGTAAGAGACTAAGATAGTCTTTGATAACTTACTTTAGTAAGGACAAGAGAGTAATTAACTATATTTTTAGTTTCTAAAAGACGATCATTATCTATAGAATTGCTAACATTTTTAAACCCCAGTAAGGGCTCCAATCAAATTCATTTGCAATTCTATGCAACTCATAGTGCTCTCTCTCTCTAATATCTGTGCGATCTAACCTCTTGTAAAGAAACCTTTCAAGCTCCTCACAGTAATCAACAATGGCATCTAAGACTGTTTGTTTTGAGTTCTGCGACATTGACCTCATCAAAACCAATCATGCTAAAGTCTCGACAAGAAAGATTTTGAAATGCAATATCATCCATTTGTGGATTTTCTCCGAGTTTTAACACTAATGAATGCCATTTATGACGCTTTCACTCAGGTCACTGACGTCATTATTATCATGTGGTCCACTGTAGTTATCCAAGATGAGAGTGATGACTCTCATGTGGTAACTTTTAAATATGATAATGTTTCTTATACTATTACTCATGAAATAGTTAATAAAACTTTACACTTACCTATTCATGAAAAGTATGATGCTCCTACCTCTGATGAGGAAATATATGCCATGTTTAGGAACCTGCACTATGATGAAGAAATTACATCCATAGGTTCTATTACTAGACCTCACCTTAGACAGGAATGGTCCTTATTTTTTGACATTATCAAAAAAGCATTCACTTAAAAATGTAGTGGTTATGATGTCATCACTACACTCACATAACAACTTGCATATTGTGTTTTGTATGATAGACACATAAATTTAGGGTTGCTAATACTAAAAAGCTTAATAGCTAAACCTAAAACTAGTGATAGATACAAAATTTATTATACTAGGTTTTTAATGATGATTGCTAATCATTTAATTTCTAATTTAAATATCACTAGTATGAAAGTTGTACCAATAGTTTTGCAGAGAAAGAAAATTTTCTCTAATGTAAAGAGAAATGGTGCAAAGGTAATGGTTCCTATCTTTTACCCTTTTACTATAAGATCACTTCTCATAGCTAGGCTTCCAAATCTTTACTCTTTGTCATTTTTTCTGGATCATGTGTAACAAACCAGAAACCCAATTGATCCTCCAACAACTTCAAAACAACAGTCTTCAGCCTCCTCCACATTCTCTCAAAAGACTATGGTTCCAAAAGAAAGAAAGCCACAAAAATAACCACAAGAAGAAAAACAAGTGAGGGTAGTAGTGAGGTTGAGGGAGAAAAGGAAGCTAAGGTGGCACCTTAGAGAAAGATAAGAATAATAACTCTAAAGACTAAAACAATCTATTGTCTCTTAAAAGCCAATGAAGGTTAAAAGGGAAAGCAGCAAATTGGAAGCATCCTCCTAAAAGGATGTTGACATTGAAAACAGTTCCCAACTAGGAATAATAAGTAACGAGTTTGCACAATCATCTGTACAACAACATAAGATAAGCCAATATTAAAGGAGAATTAAAAAAAAGAATGACACTACGAGAGCACACAGTGAGTCTACTCGACTTGATGCTCCTTAAATTTTAATTCCTGAGGAGCAGTCAACATTCCAATCTATACTTTCTCCTTCTTCTCCTATCCTTGATTTTTTAGAATCTACAGGTTCAAATCTTCTTGATTCTTTCCAAGAAGAGCCAACACTTCAAGTAAATCAAGAAGAACCATCAAGGACTAGTTCTTAAATGGACTGGTCGGAGACTAGCACTCACAAGAGACTAGTTCTTCACCAGTAACTAATGCTTGTATTTCACAAGAAACTAACACACAAGAACCACTTGTTCAAAGACAAGTGTAGTCAGTTCTCAGACTCTAATTGTCCATCCAATGGCTCACTTACTTACCTTGGAGAGAACCCTAACCACATCCTTATTAAAGGTACCTCCTCTCCTTGGTGCCATGGATAATTCTTCTTTACCTCCTCTTTCTTTAGAACTGAGTGCACATTCCCAAATTAGTGAGGTATAAAGAATATTTAGTAAGAGTTAGGCTCTTGACCTGGAAAAAGGAGTGATGAGTGAAAATCAAGAGAGTCAAGCTTTAGTAAGCTTGGAAAAATGAGAAAAAGAGAGTCTAGATGTCCAACTCCAGGAAAAAGGAGAGGGTGTGAGCAAGGATGAGATCCTTGAAGAAAATAAAAGAGAGAAATATCATTTTTTAGTAGGTAACTTTCTTCAACCTATTTCTATACCTTCCTCCAGTGAAGCTCATTTATCTTCTGATCCCATTTTTGATCAAATATTAGAAGCTAATGAGAGAAGCTCTCAGCCAGGGGATGCAACACTTCAAATACTAGCAGAAATGTTAAATGAAGACTTTGAAATACTATATGGTCTTAAACAACATCAAGATAGGCCTTTTGCATTGAAGACACACATTGCAGATGAACCTGTGGCTAAGGAGGAACCAGAAAAGAATATGGATGCTTGGTTGGATACAAGTTTCACAAACCACTTTGGGTGAGGCAGCTGCACAACTTCGATAAGATTATTTGACAATTTTAAGGTCCAGTGTAGTTGATTGCACTCTAGGAGCAGTCTATGAGGAAATAATCAAATCTGATAAGAGGAACATGAAGCTCCAGCACTTCATGATCAATGGTCTCAAGACTGAACTTCAGAATGTCCAAACCAGAATAGAACTAGAAGTAGACAAGATACGACAATATTATGAGTATGACTATTAGGTTTATAGCATTTGATGATGAATGTACTTAGAATACTTGAAAATTCAAATGTACAGTTAGTAGTGGTATAGCAGTTAAGTTCTTGTACCTGGTAGTTTACTTTCTGATTGTTGTAATATATTTTTGTAAGAGAGTAAGTTAAACTATATTGTAAAAGACTACTAGAACTGCATTAGAGAGTTCAACAAAGTCAAGGATTATGTTTAGTCTATCAGGGACTAACTGCCAGAGACTGAAGATTTATTTTAGTAAGCTAAGCCTATCAGAGACTAAGGCTAACCTATCAGAAACTAAGCTTTGTGTTGTTGAAGACTAAACACTGTTCTACCAAAGACTATTGTTGAAGCCATAAGAGATTAAAGTGAAGATTACTCCCTGATGTAATGAAGAGTTCTACTTCTAATAGAAGTTGGATTTAGCATAGACAAAGAAGTTGTGTTGAAGACGAAGCTGGTTAGGAAATATACTAGAAGTGTGTTTCTATTGTATGTATGTTACTTTTCATATTGAAAATAGAAAAATACTATCGAATAGGAATAAAAGCTATAATTGTTATAGAGATAAAAAAGAAGTTGTACGATTTCATTGATACATACATTCAGTACAGAATTTGAAGCTGACAATCGACTTGTGATTGTTAGAATTTGTGTTCAATTGTTAATCAATAAAAAAAAATTATTTTATAGATTTTTCGTGTTCTTTACTTTTGGCAAGTTTAATTATTTTAAAGAACAAGAATTCGAAAAAATTTATTGAACTTGTATTCAACCCCTCTTCTACAAGTTCTAGGCTATCTAACTGGGACAACAGTCAACTTCCCAAGAGGATGCTTAACTCAATCGAGATAAAACTTCCTAAGCAGTCCAACACTGAGAAATGCCTTCAATCTTTAGAATCTACTATTTAATCAATTTTGATTTCTCAGTCAAAACAATTCGATGACATTCAGAACTTCACACAACTCATTCTCTGAGCCAACCCTTCTCTGGCTACTTCTTCTTATCACTCTAAGGATGTTGATGTCAAAGAGGGGGAGAGTAATCAGGCAAGAAAGAGTGAAGTTCATTCTGATCAAGGCAAGGGAGAGTTGTCAATTAGGATAACAACTTAAACAGTTTGATGGCTGAGCTTGAGAGAATTTAGAGAACCAACAAAGAAATTGATGTAGCCATCACTGTAAATAGAGATAATATTCAAGCTGAAGCTCCTACTGAAGTCCCAATTATTAAAAAAGATAAATGCAAGGGTAAAGACGAAGAAAACTACTCAATCAGGACAACCTAAGCCGTTGGGAGATGCCATGAAGACTACTCACATTCCAACACCAATTGAGATCAAGTTGATGGGAAAGTGGAGCAAGTCTATCCTCAAGTACAAAAACTCGTTGAAGCTGATGCACTCTATGCACAACAACTTCAAAAAGAATAGGAGATGGCAGCAGAAAAGGAGAAGGAAGAAGAAAAGTAGAAAAAAATAGCAAAGAAATCTAAGACTAAAAAATTTGCTAAGACAAAGAAAAGAAATAAAGAGATTAAAAAGGGAGAGAAGAAAACAAGAAGACAATCTGTAAAAAGTGAAGCTCAGGCTTCAGATAGCCAAATTTCAAAAGATCAAACTTCAAAAAAGCCACAAAATGCCTTGAAAAGTGGGATTGAATCTCAAACATCCAAAACAGTTCCAAGTAGTCGAACATCTATGATTGGTATTGCTAGCACACCTCAGATCAAGGAATCTTTCAAAAAGGGTGTGAAGATCATTGATGGAAAATGAATATCTTAAGATCACTCAAAAAGATGGAAAGATATTGCACCTAAACAAGCTAAGTCTAGAGATAGGATCATTTGGGGATTTGGAGTGGCTACTTAAAGTTATTCCAAAAGACTCTCAACTTAACTTGAAATTCAGAAATCAAATCCAGAAGGAACTAAGAGAAATGAGGAAGTTATTTAAGCTACCACAAGTGCAAGCTATACCTTTGGATTTCTATATGAGAATTTTAATGGAGACATCATTTTCTTTGATTACGATAAGCAAATCAATACAGTCAGCATAGTTGAACTTGAGGGATTCATAGTTTTACTCAAGGATTCTACTGATGAACCTAAAGTCAAGTTTAGAAAGCTACTGGAAGGAAGAGTCAAAGAAATCAAGATGAAAGAAGCGTGAAAAAGAAGAAATTGAAGGAAGCTGAATTATGTTTCAGAAAAGGAAGCGAGACTTAAAATATTTAAACCTCAGTCTATGTAAAGCTGAATTTTAAGATCTAAGATCTTAGTTCATGTACATTTGTAAATAATAAATTCTTTAATTTTTATTTCTAAGTTATTTTCATAATTTTGAGTTTTGACATCATCATCAACCTTGATTTATGTTTATCACATTGATAATCATAAATAGGGGGAGATTGTTAGGTTTATAGCATTTGATAATGATGATTATACTTAGAATATTTAGATTTCAAATGTACAGTTAGTGCTAGTATATAACAGTTAAGTTTTTGTAGCTAGTAGTTTACTTTCTGATTATTATAAAATATTATTATAAGGAGTAAGTTAAAATGTATTGTAAGAGACTACCAGGAATATATTGGAGAGTTCAACAAAGTCAGAGACTATTGTTGAAATTGTAAGAGACTAAAGTGAAGATACTCTGTGATGCAGTAAAGAGTCCTGATTCGACTAGATGTTGATTCAGCGCATGAAAATGAATTATTTTAAAGACGAAACTGGTTAGGAAATAAATCAAAAGTTTTTCTATTATATTAGAATTCTTATTCAGATTGTAAATAGAAAAATACTATCGAATAGGATTAGAAGCTGTAATTTGTTTTTACAGAGATAAGTACTTGTACGATTTCATTGATTCATATATTCAGTATAGAAATTGAAGCTGAAAATCGACTAGTGATTGTTAGAATTTGTAATCAGTTGTTAATCAATAAAAAACAATTGTTTTACAGATTTTTCTTGTTCTTTACTTTCCGCAAGCTTAATTACTTTAAAAAACAAGAATTCTAAAAGGTTACAACAACTTGTATTCAACCCATTCTACAAGTTCTAGGCAATATATCTGTGACAACAAACTTCTTTTGTGGATCAGATAGAGTATAGTATTGAATTATATTACAATTAGATTTTAAAAGTAATATTGAATTATATTACAATTAGATTTTAAAAGTTAAGTTTGATAATTCTATCCAAATATAATAATTATTATAATATTGAATAACAATGAAAATTTCTTTCGTTCTAAGAGTTGTATTTTAAAAAATTATCTATTATTCTCTCAATTTTAAAATTAAAAATGTATTTTAGTTCATACAAAATAAAATTTTAAAATCTTATAATTCAAAATTAAGTGAATTTTTTTACTTTTAATGAATTAGAAATGAAATATGATAAAATACACAAATATTACTTTAAAAATATAAAAGTTTACACTTTAATATTTTTACAATTTTACATCACAAATAAAATTATAAAATTTAGAAATAGTAATCTCTAAAGAAAAATCTACACATATAATAGGTCAACTTGATTAAATAGATCAATCAGTACTCTAATTGCATAAGCAATAATTGTAATTGGGTGTGGAATGGGTGAGTTAATTATGGATTGTCCATAGATATATTTGGACTATCCATACACATATTTGTTCAATTGTTTGGGTTAACCTAAATTATGTATGTATAAAATGTAACATTTTAAACTAGTACGGATCTTTTTTGTATTAATTTTTAAAATATTTTTGTCAAAAGTTTTTTTTTTGTTTATATAAATATGAATATTATTTATGATTTTTATAGTTGTTAGGTCCCAAAGAGAAAATACTATAAGCAGTTGAATATGATTTTCAAGATTTTTGGCTTAATTTTTTTTTTTTTTTTTTGTTGAAAGAGTATGTGACGGTCCCTAAAATCCCATAAACACTTTGGGCACCGTTAATAATTGAAAACAACAACTTATATCATCTAAGCATAAATAACATTAAATAAGAGAAATTTAGTATTTATTACATTGTTCAAAATAAATTCTAATAGCGGAATATATGAGAGGCTCATAGAGGCCTTACAATCTAAATATTTCTAATGTAGTCCCACATTTCACTCTTAGTCTAAAAGTCATCCATATGAGAGCGATCAGAAGCTTTCATCAATATATCCTTGCCTTTCCCTTATCAGACGACTCTACCTTCTCATCATAACCTATAAAACATTTAATAATAGAAAACATGAGTGATTTACGTCCTCAAATATATAATCATGTAAGGGTGAGCTTTGAAAACAGATAAATTTCTAGGGTTTAAGTGTTTGTGGTGGTTGAAATTTCTACATTTCCAACACTATTTCCTAGGAGCATTTATGGTAAGAGTATAATTAGCGTATTTGTTAATTCCCTCCTTATCGTTCATGTTCTTTTTCAACTTAGCCTCTGATGAGTGAGTTAACTTTGGATTAAAGCTTTCGGCTCTGAATTCATTCAATTTCATTTCGAGCTCACTCACTATTTGTTCTAGCACAACCTCCTTAGTCATTTCCTTAATAGCTCCTACTTTAACAAATTTTATCTTCTTAAAAGTAGGGGCAATAGCTTCTGGAGTACTCTTACTTGTGCTAGCTTCTGACAGTGATTGTTAACTCTTTGATCATTGGTTGCTTGTCCTGGACCTTATTATAGCCTAGTCCCTTAGTTTGACTAATACTATATTTTTCTATGATTTGCCTCACTTTCTTTGAGGAATTGGTCCATTCTTTTATGAGATCTTGCTCTTATTTTAGTTTGTCTTTAAGTCATTCTTCTATTTCTAGGGAACAAGCAAGTCTCTCCTTATTTTCTCTACATTCTTCTCTAACCTCATCTAATTTGATTAGTTCAGTTTCCATTACGGCATTCCTAGCAACTAATAGATCATTAGCCTTTTGCATTATTTCATTTTCATGTACAGAAGACCTTAAAGTTGCATACAGATTCTTAATTTCAATTCTCATTTCTCTTATGTTTTCTTTGCAATCTGTAAGAGACATTTTAGAAAGGTTAGGATTATTACCTTAGTGCCATAAGATTGGCTACTTGATCCAGATGTGGCTCCATCAGATGATATTGCCATTAGTGCAATAAATATAAATTCTTCATTATCTGATTGGTCTGAATCTACCCAGTCCTTCTCTTCAATAATAAATTCTTTGTTATTCTTGTTGATGACTTCAAAATATTTCTTTTTATAGTAGCCATCATCCTTCTTCACTTCCTTAGTTTGTCTGGTAGGCTTTTGCTTTTTGCATTCATTTGCAAAGTGTCCAGGCTATTGACAATTATAGCATTTGATCTTTGATTTGTCAATAGCACCAGACTAGATATGCTTCTTTGTTGGTGCTATCCTTCTAAAGTCTTTGCCCTTCTTGAATCTCAGCCTCTTGAATTTTCTTACCAAGAAGGCCATGGTTTCATCAACAACCTCATGTTCCTTTGGAGTATAGATCTCTTCATCTTCATTATCTATACTCTCAGCTCCAATTACCTCACCATCACTCTCTTTTTCAATGAGAACTGCCTTCCCATGAAACTTCTTACTTGTACCTCCAGCCATAAGTGCCACTGAGTTTTCTTTAATGTGGTCTTGGCTTAAACTTTCCCTCTATTGAACCTCTAACTCATAAGTCTTGAGGTTCACATAGAGCTTCTCCAAGGACACAAAGCTTATGTCCTTGGATTCCCTTACAAGTGTGGTCTTGGCATCCCAACTCTTTGGTAAAGCCCTTATGAACTTCAGATTCACATCCTTGTTGGCAGAAGTCTTGCCAAAGATCCTCAAGTCATTGATTAACCTGTGGAATCTATCAAATAAGCTTTTTAGATACTCACTTGGTTTGCTTGTGAACAACTCATACTGTTGGATTAACAAGGATTGCTTGTTTTCCCTCACTTTTTTAGTCCCTTCGCGCAACACTTGTATTGTCTCCCAAACCTCTTTGGTAGACTCACGATTAATGACATTATTGAATATGTCATTGTCCTGACCATTATAGAGAATGGTTGCGATCTTAGCATCTTTCATGGAGTCTTCCTTTTCTTCAACTGTCAGATCACTAGGGAGTTTAGATGCCATGTGTTCATGAACAACTTGGCCATCTATAGTTGCCACGAGAATAAGCTTCAGTGGATTGGGAGGTCCTTCTTCCAAAATCTTTATGTAAGAAGGATCTATAGATTTCAGATGCATATACATCCTTCTTTTCCATAAGAAATACTCCTCCTTGACCAATAATGGAATCTTTACACTACCATTTTTATTACTCATCTTAATTGTCAAGTAGATATATCAAGTAGAAGACTCTAATACTAATTGTTATTCCTAGATAAGTTTTTTTTTTGGGGGGGTGGGGGGGTGGTTGAATACAAATATTAATTTTTTCTCCCAAAGTAAAGATCTCCGATATAATTTGTTAAGTAATTGTAAAATTAATAAAGAAGAAAAATTATATCAATTAATAAAGAATGAGTTTTATTGATATTGAATTTGAATTACAACATGGTAATCAAAACAGTTGATACCAACTTCTTTAATCTATTTAGTGATGAACAAATATAACCCTATAAAATAATTTCTAACTTTTCAAGTTCTAATAACTTACTTCTTTATATCTCTCTCAAAATTTTAACTTTCTATCTCTTGATACAGCTTCTCTGTATGAAATGATACATTTGTTCTCTCTCTGTAATCAATTATAGCTACTATACTCTTGTTTTGATTTTCTCTCTATGTGTATATAGATGTATTTGGGATGATGAGATGTCATCCTTCACTGCTCTATATCTCTATTTATAGACACAACTTCATTCTTCATCTTTTTCTTTAAGCTGCATTTTTGAAAAATATCTCTGAAATCTTTTTTAATTTTAGCTCTGCTATATAACTTCTTTTTTACATAATCTCTCTTGCACGTTATCTCTACTATGTAACTTCTCTGTGCATCATCTCTGGTACAAAATCTCTACTTATTGGACCAGCTTCCTTATTTTAATTGTAGAGCCTTAACTGACTTAGTGGTCTGTTGCAGTCAGTCATATGTCATCTTCAATATTTGTTGATGACTCTGTATCTGCTGATAAATAATTTATCTTTTGATGACCATTTGTGCATATTATCTGTCGAAGGTCATTATTTGCTAATGAAGGACTTTTATACTCTAATGACCATTTATCTTCTGATGCCTATTATCTATTGATGGCCATTATCTGCTGATGAAGAACTCTTATCCCTTGATGACCTTTTATTTGTTGATGGCTCAACCTCTGATGAACAACTTATCCGCTACTGCAACTCAACTATTAATAAGTGTTTAAGTTCAGTTCCTGCAGTAATCTTCAAGTTCAGTTCCTGCAATAATCTTCAAGTTCAGTTCAGTCCAGTACAACAATCTTCAAGTTCAGTTAAACAATCTTCAATCTTGAAGTTTAGTTCATGCTGCTGCAGATTATCCTTTGATGGCTGCTGTGATGATTTATCCTTTGATTTATCTTCTGATGTACATTTTACACTGTCAAAAGATAACTTCCACTGGCTTGTCTATCATCCACTGATGAACAGTTTACACTGTCAAAGGATAATACTTGGACAAGGCCAGCTGCAAGTTATCCACTGATGTTTATAACAAATCAGCAGGTTCTATTATAAGTACAAACTCAAACAATTCTAAGTAGCATACATGATCATCAAATGCTATAATTTCTAACAATTATCTATATACATTTGTACTAGCAGTATTTTATCCTTATGTTTTCTAATAAACAATGTTGTATCTACTTTACCTCTACTGAAACTATTAGGTATAATGATATTGATGATGATATAAGTATTATTTAATAATTGTGCACTTGTAAATACTTAAGGTATGTTATAAGACTTAGTATATATGCACAAATAAGCATCCACTGATGGACAACTTAGTTTGTCAGGGGATAGCCTTTGTTGATGAACACCTGCTTATATTACGACTCCTTAAAGATTTACATTTATTTAATATAAGAATTGATGATGTAATATAGTCCTTGCTTATATGATGTAAAAGGACTTAAAAAAATATCAAACTTGTTAGGTGGATATGTTCGGCTAGTTAAGCAAGGATTTTGATCACAAGTGAAGACCCTGCTCATCGGTCTAGAAGGATACTGAAGATCTAAAGAAAAGTTCAAGGACAGTCCTGCTTAGAATGGAAATAAGCAAGGACTAATATAGCAAGTTACCTTACCTAGATTCGAGCAAGTTTGTTAGAAAAATACTATCTTTTATCCTGCTTAGTCAACTCCTAGAGAGCTTTTTCAAAAAGCACTAGAAGACAAAATAACGGCTATCTTTTTGAACTAAGCAAGGAACAGTTGGAAAAGTACAAGTCATTGTCAAGGCAGTACAACTCCCAACGGATCTATTTCAAAATTCTTAAAGGATAGATTTTTGGAGTAGTATAAATAGGAGTCATAAATTTCATTTATGAGAACTGAACAACCAAGAATTGCTTTGACAGTCTGACACAAAAATAACTCAGCAAGACACAACAACAAGCTTGAACAAGTGCTATCTAATCTGCTCAACAAGGAACTTTCTGCTTAGAGATAGCAAGCAAGAAACAACATCTGCTTATAGTCTGTGTGACGTGAATTTGGTCTAAGTGACCTTGTGTAGTTTCAGACTAAGTGTCCCTTTGCTTATTTTTCTGTGTGAACATTCTAGTGAGTGCCTTTTCAAGTAAAAGAGAAGAAGAGTTGAGTAGGCTTAGACCGAACCACTATAAAAATTCTTGTGCCTATCTTTCTTTCTGCTTATCTTTATTATTGCTTATTTATTTTACCCTTACTTTGCTAAAGTCTCTGCTAAACCCTTTTAGCAAAGACTTACTGTCATTGCTCCTTTAGCCATTAACCTTTATTCTAAAATCTAAGGGGTTCTTTGCTTAACAAATTCCGCTGCTAAATCTTTTCAAAATATAAGAAACTCTTTTAATAAGCAATAAGTGTTTAAAACTGCAAAGTTTTCTAAGCGAGTCTTAAATTTTGAAAAACACTATTCACCCCCCCTTCTAGTAATTTTCCCTTCGGGACCTAACAGCCTTAATTGCACAAAGCAAGTCATCAATGGATATTCTAAAGGACTTGCTAATGTTAGGGTATGTCTGGTTGTACTTAATATTCAAGTTTTTCGCACATCAGACATCATTGAGAAAGCCAACAAAGTATCAATGATCAAAGATGATAGTGTACAAAAAGGCATCAAGGAACTTTTTGACCGTCAGGGGATAATTTGACTATCAGGTGATAACTTGACTGTCACGAGATACCATCAAAGGATAGCTTGACTGTCAAGGTATACCATCAGGGGATAACTTGACTGTCAGGGGATACCATCAGGGGATAGCCTAAACACTACATCAATGGATAACATCAACGGATAGCATTGGGTTTAACATTAGGGGATCAAGAAGCACTAATCTAAGTCAACATCAGGGCTTGTCATCAGTGGATAGTGAAACACTGATCAAGTCTACATCAAGGCTTGGAATAAGGGGATCCAGAAGAATTGATCAAGTTACATCAGGGCTTGTCATCAGGGGATAGTTAAGACCTAATCCACATGTCATGAGGGATTAAGACATATGCATGGATACTTGGCAAACAAACAAGGGTTATAACTGGGAAGATATTCCTTGAAAACTGGTGGTCCAATAACAACCTTCAAACCAGAAACACATGGAGAACAAGGACTAAATTAGAGGCAACTTCAGCCCATAGCAGTCTATCATGTGCATTTCCAAAAGGACAATGACAAGACATAATGTGGCTACGTTGAAAAAGAAGCATGGCAAGCACATGAGTTCTATCTCTGATTTCCTATATATGGAACGGTTGTTACATACTACCACTAATGGATGTGAGAGAAAAATCAAGATATCAAAATACTCAGAAATATCTCAATCTTCTAAGTATACTATAGAAGCTTTGTAATAGTTCTTGAGAGAGATATTTTAGAGAGAAATTGTAGCTAGTGTGTGAAACAAGAAGCTGTATTCACTTACATATTTGTAGCTGTTTAATCACTTTGTGATTATATAGATTCCCAGAAAAACCAAAGTTATAATAAAACTATTTTAACTTGAATCCTTATGCATTCATTTTAAATAACTATACCGTTTTTCTGAGTTTATCCTCATAAGGGGATAAACTTGTAGCTATTCTAGTTTTTATGTTAAAGAGATTTAAAGAGCGAAAAAGGTGTGGTGTGTGTATTCAACCTCCTCCCCCTACAAACACATTAGCCTATTTTGTTCTAACAATTAGTATCAGAGCCAACTAGCAGATTACACTTGCTAGAAGATCTTTATCTATGGCTAACAAAGCTGGAAATAGTAAGGTTCCCATGTTGGAACGTGGAAGGTACTTTTTCTAGAGGCAACAGATGATTGTTCATCTTAGATATGTTGATGATGAATATTTACAAGTTCTAGAAGAAGGTCCTCACATACCTAAGAAGTTCATTCCTCAAGAGGTGGTGAATGGAGTCAACGTCCCTAAACGTCTAGTCCCAAAGTCTATTGAAGAAATGACTCCAGAGGAAAGAGAGAAAGTGAAGAAGGATCTCAAAGTAATTGGTATCCTTTATAATAGCTTAGATGATGACTTGCTAAACAACATCATAAATATCACCATATCTAAGTCAATATGGGATACCATCTAGATCCTATGTGACAGTACGAAGGATGTTAGAGAGAACAAGTTGTTGTTGTTAACACAACAGTATGAGTGGTTGACAATAAAATCTGGTGAATCATTCACTAAGATGTTTGACAGATTTAATGGGTTGGTAAATGACCTGAAAATGTATGAGAAGGTATATGCCAACAAGGTCGTGAATAGAAAATTCATGAGGGCACTTCCTATATCATGGGATCCAAAGACAACAACCATCAGGGAATCTAAGGATATAAATCTCCTAGACTTGGATAGGCTTTATGGTACCCTAAAGACATATAAACTGGAGGTTCAACAGAGATCTGAAATGTCAGAAGATACTAGGAAGCTTAAATCTGTAGCCCTGATGGCTAGCAAGAAGAACAGAAAAGAAGTAGGACAAAGTGTCTTGATGAAGCAACAACTAGGAGATACTGAAGAAAGTGAAGATGAAAGTGAAGATGAAAGTGAAGATGAAAGTGAAGGTGAAAAAGCTAGCTCAAAGAGGACTGAATACACCCCTGGAGAGTTAGAGGATATGGATGAAACTATGGCCTTCCTTGCAAGAAGGCTCTCAAAGCTGAAATTTCAAAAGCCAAAAGGGATAAAGAAATTTTCAGTAAGAAAACCTGGTAGCACAAACAACTTTATTGATAAATCAAGAATAAAGTGCTAGAAGTGTAGTGAGATGGGACACTTTTCAAATGAGTGTCACAAGGCCAACCATGAAGGTGAGCCTAAAGGGAATGAAGCTATCGTAGATTATAAGAAGAAATACTTCGAGCTTCTCAATGATAACAAGAAGGGCAAAGCATACATTGCTGAGGGAAAGGAGTGGGTTGATTCAGATGAAGAAGAAGTTGAGGAATATGTCTAAAAATGATTATTTTCAAACTGTTAAGGAAATAACCTATGAGATCAGAGACCTTTATGACACCTTAAGGAGTGTTGTAGCTGAGACTAAAAGAGTGTAGAAAATCAATACAAAACTAACTGCTATAAACACTCTTTTAGAATCAAAACTCACTAGGCTTGAGAATATAGAAAAAGAACTCATCAAGACTAGGAACCTCATTGACTGTGCTATAAAGAGAGAAGAATGGACCTCCAAAAAGCTAAAAGAACATGAGGAGGTCATAAAAAAGTAGAGTGAGTTTAGCAAGAAACTAGAATATCAATTAAACTGTAGAAAAACTAATCCTAGGTTTGGTTTAGGCTATGAGGAGACTTAGGTGAAGTAACCTTTAATTGAGGTTGAAAATGCTGCAAGCTTTGGTAAAAGGCCAGTGCAACCTATCAAGTTTATGAAGGTAGTAACCACCCTAGAGAAAGGGAATGTCTTCCTTAAGAGTGTAGCTTCCATAAGTGGTGGAAGTGGCAAGATGACTATTCTTTCCAAGGCACCCAAAGTCTCCACCAAGAAGGAGCTTGACTATGCATCATGGGATACACAATCATCAGGGGATATGAGTGCATCATTCTTTAGAAGCTCTTCAGGGGATAAGAAAAAGAACAGGAATGGAAAGTTAGGAGTGAACAAAGCCAATAACTGTGCTCCTAATTCTCAAGCCCCTAGAAAAGTGTGTTGTAACTGTGACAACTTTAATCATTTATCTTTTTAATGTAAAGAAAAAACTACGGATATTAACTGACACAATATTATATGATGATGATTTACCTAAGTCAACTTTTATTCATGCATGCACCCGTAAGGTTAAATGGAAGAAGGTAGTTAATAAATCTAAAGAATTTTGTGAAGCTCCTAAATAGGAGAAATTGTATGTTTTGCCTAAACCAAAAGTGAAAATCAATGAAATGGTTATTATACCATAACCTATGACTAAACCTAGAGAACCCAAATCCACTTGGGTATCAAAAATAAATTAAATATCTCTCGCGAACAAACACAACCCCTACACACACCTAGGAGCACCCCTTCTTGCATATCCATACAAGACTCGAGTAGGTGGGTCGAGGTCCTACAAGGTACCCACAACTCGGAGTACCCTCCCAAAAGGAAAAAATGTGTCTGTCAGGTTCGTCGTAGTTGAGTTGGGCGAGTTCGACCAGAAATGCTATGCTTACACACAAGACTACCCCTCTTCCCGAAAGCTTCGCGGGCGTGTGCAGGGAAAGGTCAATAGCAAACAGTCTAGTTTCTAGATAGTGGCTGATCAAGATACATGACAAGAAACAAAGCCCTTCTTACAGAGTTCGCTGAGAAGGTTGGTCTAGTAATATCATTTGGTGATAACAACAAAGGATTAACACTGGGTTATGGCAATGCAGCAAATGGGAATGTCTCATTTGAAGATGGAGCACTAGTTGATGGGCTAAAGCAGAACCTATTTTGAATAAATCAACTATGTGACAAGGGATTCATCATTTCTTTCAAAGGTGATAAGTGCTTAATCTCCAATGAAAATGATGGAAATTTGATCCTATCAGGGGTTAGCAAAGGAGATCGTTATGTTGCTAACTTTGGCTCAATAAATGGAGCCTTATGGTTCTATAGCAAAGTAACCACTAACGAGAGCAAATTGTGGCATAAGAAACTCTCTCACTTGAACTACCATTAATGATCTGGTGAAGAGAGAATTAGTGATTGGACTATCTCAAATGGAGTTTACTCAAGAGGGTTTATGCTAAACCTGCCAACAATGGAAACAAAGGAGATCATCCTTTGTCAGCAAAGAAGCCACAATGATCAAAGATCCAATTCAAATGCTACATATGGATCTATTTGGTCCTATCAACATAATGTCAGTATCAAAGAAAAGATTTGCATTGGTCATTATGGATGACTACACCAGATATACTTGGGTCATGTTCCAACATACTAAATCAGAGATGCCTTAACAAGTCATTGACCATGTAAAAAAAGTTGAAACTGAATATGGGCCAATGGTTAGGATATTGAGCACTGATAATGGAACTGAATCTAAGAATGCAGCTGTTAATGGGTTTTGTGTGGAGAAGGGCATCAATCATACATTCTTAGCCCCAAGGACTTCTCAACAGAATGGTGTAGTGAAAAGGAAGAATAGAACCTTGATAGAAACTGCTAGAACAATGATAGAAGAGGCCAAAATTCCTACCTACTTTTGGGCTGAAGCAATTTCCATTGCTTGTTTCACCCAAAATAGGTCTTTGATCAATAAGGCTCACAACAAGACACCATATGAGTTGATGATAGGGAGGAAGCCAAACATCAAGTTCCTAGACATTTTTGGTTGCAAGTTGTTAGAGATAAATGATGATGATGATGATTATGTAATAATTTGTGCAACTGTAAATACTTGAGGTACTTTATAAACCTTAAGATCAGCACAAGTTTTGCATCCGCTGATGATAAACTTATTCATCAGTGGATGGTCAATAACTTCACAAGGAAAGTCAGAAAACAGAAGCATTCAAAGGACTTGACAAAGTGAAGAAAAATGTCTGATGCTACTAGTAAAAAGTCAAAGTATTCCGCACATTAGAAATTCTAAAATTGCGTTGATTGGAACCCATCAGGGGAACCCATCAGGGGAACCTGTCAGGGAAACCTGTTAGGGTATGACGAGGGCAGACCAACTCGTCAGGGAAACACTTCAGGACATATCAGTGTCAGGCAAACCCATCAGGGTAACCCGTCAGGGAGAATGACCAACATGACATCAGTGGAAGCCATCAGTGTATGCCGTCAGTCATAACCATCAGGATCAATGGAGCACTAAGTAAAACTCAAGTGAAGGTAGAAGCCCTAATCCAGTCAATAAGCATCAGGGGATCCAGAAGCACTGACCAAAGTCCATCAGGGCTGATAGACAGTGGATCGTTATGACAGCATGCACCCGTCATCAATACTTACACGAAAATCAACGTAACGTGTTTCAGAAGCAAGAAATATCAACTGGAAAGATATTTCTTGAAGTTTGTTTTTGATCCAATGAGAACTCTCACGCATTAAATGCACACAGATCAGGGGAAGAAAAGTAGCAACGAAGCATGCAGCGGTCTGTCACATAAAGTTTCGATGTGACATACTTGCGGCTAAGTTGAGAAGAGCAGCACGTCTCAAGCACGTGATTTCAACTCACTGATTTATCATATAAGCAACGGAGCTCTCATTACACAAATACAGTGATTGAATCTATCCAACAGATCAAACAAACAAAGAAGCACACAACACTAGGAAGCTCTGTAATATATTCCTTGAGAGATTTATTTTTCAGAGAAAAGTTTTTGTAGCTAGTGAGTGTGAGAAGCTGTAAATTTTATTTACAGAATTTGTAGCTGCAAATCACATTTGTGATTATACAGATTTCCAAAAAAAACCCCAAGTTTTAATATAACTATTTTAACTTGAATCTGTGTGTTTATTTCTCATAGTTTTTCTGTTTGTTTCAACTGTTTCCAGTAATCACTTTTAAGTTTAAAAGAGCGAAAAGATTCAGGTGTTTGTATTCATCCCCCCCCCCCCCCTTCTACAAACACTTGTGCTTATATTGCACTAACAATTGGTATCAGAGCCTCTTAGCAGATTTCACTTGCTAAAAACGATCATTATCTATGGCCAACAAAGATGGAAACAGTAAAGTCCCCATGTTGGAAAGGGGCAAATACTTCTTCTGGAGACAAAGAATGATAGTTCATCTTAGAGCTATTGATGATGAATATTTGCAGATTCTAGAAAAAGGACCTCACGTTCCCAAGAAGCTCATTCCTATAGAAGTCGTTAATGGAGTCAGTATTCCTGAAAAGCTTGTCCCAAAGACAACTGACGAAATGACGATAGAGGAAAGAGAAAAGGTGAAAAAGGATCTTAAAGTCACTGGGATCTTGTATAATGGTCTAGACGATGATATGCTGAATAGTATCATGAATCTTACCACGTCTAAATCTATATGGGATACCATACAAATCCTTTGTGATGGTACTGAGGAAGTGAGGGAAAATAAATTGCAGCTGTTGACACAACAGTATAAGTGGTTCACAATGAAAAATGGTGAAACACTTACTGAAATGTTTGACAGATTCAACAGGTTGGTAAATGACCTGAGATTATATGGGAAGACATATGCTAACAAGGATGTGAATAGAAAGTTCATGAGAGCCCTTCCCATATCATGGGATCTTAAGACAACAGCCATCAGGGAATCCAAGGACATGAATCTTCTAGACTTGAGGTTCAACAAAGATCTGAAATGTCAGGGGATGCTAGAAAGCTTAAATCTGTAGCCCTGATGGCTGCCACGAAGGACAAACAAGAAGCAAGGCCAAGTGTCTTGATGAAGCAGCAACTAGAAGATGCTGACATAGAAGGGGACAAAGAAGCTGACTTCAAGGAGGAAGAATATACTCCGGAAGAGTTAGAGGAACTGGATGAAACCATGGCCTTTTTTGCAAAAAGGTTTTCCAAGCTGAAATTCCAAAAACCTTCGGGATCTAAAATATTTTCAGCAAGGAAACCTAGTATCACGAAAACTTTATTGACAAATCAAGAATAAAGTGCTACAAATGTAATGAGATGGGTCACTTTGCAAATGAGTGTCGCAAGGCCACAAAAGATGGTGAATCCAGAGACAAAGAAGCTGTTGTGGATTACAAGAAGAAATACTTTGACCTTCTTAATGCAAACAAGAAGGGAAAAGCATATATAGCAGAGGGAAATGCAAACTGATTGTGTTAAAACTGTTAAGGAAATGGCTTGTGAGATAAAGGATCTCTATGACACCCCGAGGAGTGCTGTAGCTGAAACTGAGAGAGCGCAGAAAATTAATGAACAGTTATCTGCTTGGAACACTCTTTTAGAATCAGAAAACTCCAGACTTGAGAGTCTTGAAAAAGAACTCTCAAGGACTAAAAATCTCCTTGACTGTGCTATCAAAAGAGAGGAATTGACCTCGAATCTTCTCAGTCAAGAAAGGGAAGTCATTAAGAGATGGAGTGAGTCTAGCAGGAAACTGGAGGATCGTTTGAAAAGTCAGAAATCTGATCCAAAATCTGGTTTGGGCTATGAAGAGACTCAAGTGCAGCAACCTCCCATTGAGGTTGAGATGGCAGTTAGCTTTGGAAAAAGGTCAACACAACCTATCAAGTTTGTTAAGGCAACAGGAAAGCTAGAATCAGGGAATATTTTCCCAGTTAGTGAAGCTTCCACTAGTGGTGGGAAAGGCAAGAAACTTACTCTTGCCAAAGCACTCAACCCTCCAGTTATGAAAGAACTAGACTGTGCATCAGTGGATACACAGTCATCAGGGGGAAAGAGTGCATCAGGCCGTAGTAGTCCGTCAAGGGAAAAAGGCCTGTCAGGGGAAAGCAAGAAGAATAGAAATGGTAAGCTAGGTGTTAATAAAACTAGCAATTATTCTTCCATTCATGAAGCCCCTAGAAAAGTGTGCTGGAATTGTGGTAATTGTAATCATTTATCTTTTCAATGCAAAGAAAAACCACAAATTTTAACTGGCACAATTTTGTATGCTGATGATTTACCAACTGTTAAAGCCTGCTCCTCCAAGGAAAAAGGCAAAATAACTGTTGAGAAATCAAAAGCATATGTTGAAGCTCCTAAAAAGGAGAAAGTGTTAAATTTGCCAAAACCACAAGTTATCAATAAAGATAAAACTGTATTATCTATTACTGTGACTTAACCTAGAGGACCCAAAACAAATTGGGTACCAAAAACAATTTAAATGTTTTCTTGTATGCAGGGAAAGATCAAAAGCAGTCAAATCTGGTTTCTAGATAGTGGCTGCTCAAGGCATATGACAGTAAACAAAGCCCTGCTCACAAAATTCCAAGAAAAGGCTGGTCCAGTAATTTAATTTGGTGATAACAACAAAGGACTAACTCTTGGTTATGGCAAAGCAGCAAATGGGAGTGTCTCATTTGAAAATGTAGCACTGGTTGATGGGCTCAAGCACAATTTGCTAAGCATAAGTCAACTAAGTGACAAAGGGTTCATCTCTTCCTTCAAAGGAGATCAGTGCCTAATCTCAAATGAAAGTGATGGGAAGCTGGTTTTGTCAGGGATAAGAAAAGGAGATCTCTATGTTGCTGATTTTAATTCAGTGAGTGGAGAATCATGTTTCTACAGCAAGGCTACTCCTAATGAAAGCAGACTATGGCACAAGAAGCTCTCTCACCTGAAGTTTAAGTCAATTAATGATCTAGTAAAGAGAGAGTTGGTAACTGGACTACCCCAAATGGAGTTTATCCAAGAAGGATTATGTTTAGCATGTCAACAGGGGAAGCAAAGGAAATCATCCTTTGTCAGCAAAGAAGCCACTATGATCAAAGATCCAATTCAATTGTTACATATGGATCTCTTTGGCCCTGTCAACATAATGTCAGTGTCAAAGAAAAGATTTGCAATGGTCATTGTGGATGACTACACCAGATACACTTGGGTAAAGTTTCAACATGCTAAATCAGAAGTATCTCAACAAATTATTGACCATATCAAGAAGGTGGAAACAGAATCAGGGTCAGTGGTTAGAATGTTGAGAACTGATAATGGAACTGAATTCAAGAATGCAGCTGTTGAGGGATTTTGTGTGGAGAAAGGCATAAATCATACATTTTCTGCTCCAAGGACTCCTCAACAGAATGGTGTAGTGGAAAGAAAAAATAGAACCCTGATAGAAGCTGCTAGGTCAATGCTAGCAGAGGCAAAGATTCCCACCTATTTTTGGGCTAAAGCAATTTCCACTACTTGCTTTACTCAGAATAGATCACTAATCAACAAGGCTCACAACAAGACACCATATGAGCTAATGACAGGGAGAAAACCAAGCATCAACTTCCTCCATGTCTTTGGATGCAAATGTTTTGTACTGAGGAATTTTGGTGAGAACTTAGGAAAATTTGATCCAAAAGCTGATGAATCAATTTTCCTAGGTTATTCTCTGTCATCCAAGGCCTTCAGGGTTTACAACAGGAGACTTCAACTGGTAATGGAGTCTGTAAATGTAGCTTTTGATGATCAAGAAATTTCTGGGCTTGAAGACCCTAGTTTTCATGAAGAACTCAGGTTTGAAAATGAAGATGATATTGATTATCAAGAGAATGAAGCCTATGAGTGCAGACAAATGGAGAATTTATCCATTCCTGATGTCAATCCAAACAATGTAGAACCCCCTTCAGTAAATAGAGTTAATTTCCTGGACAACAGATCAGGGGATCATTCATCAGGACATGCACCATCAGGGGATAACTTGAACCTTGAATTTTCCACTAATTCAGGGGGAGAGATTTTAGAAGCTGGTAGCACAGGCTTAGGGGGAGGAGATGATAGTCAAGCAAGCTCATCAAGACAAATCTCCAATCCCAAATGGGCCAGAAGTCACACAACATATCTAATTATTAGTGACCCAAGCAAAAGAGTGCAGACCAGAAAAGCAACATCTAATGAATGCCTATATGCTTGTTTTCTTTCTCAAATTGAACCAAAGAAGTTTGAAGAAGCTATTCAAGATGCAGACTGGATATTGGCAATGCAGGAAGAGCTAAATCAATTTGAAAGGAATCAAGTATGGAAGCTTGTACCTAAGCCCAACGATAGGATCATAATAGGTACTAAGTGGGTATTCAGAAATAAGATGGATGAAGCTGGCATTGTTGTAAGAAACAAAGAAAGACTGGTTGCAAAAGGATATCTTCAAGAAGAAGGGATTGATTTTGATGAGACCTTTGCACCAGTAGCCAGACTTGAGGCTATAAGAATTTTCTTAGCCTATGCAGCACATTCAAATTTTAAAGTATATCAAATGGATGTGAAAAGTGCTTTTCTAAATGGGAAATTGGAGCAGGAGGTGTCTGTCCAACAATCTCCAGGATTTGAATGCGCAAAATTTCCAAATCATGTCTACAAACTGGAAAAGGCACTTTATGGACTGAAGCAAACACCTAGAGCTTGGTATGATACACTGTCAAAGTTTCTAGTGGAAAACAAATTTTCAAGAGGTATCATTGACAAAACCTTGTTCTTCAGACAACACCAAGGCCATCTGATTTTGGTTCAAATCTATGTTGATGATATTATTTTTGGATCCACCGACACAAGACTGTGTGAAAAGTTCTCCAAACTCATGCAAACCAAATATGAAATGAGCTTGATGGGTGAATTATCTTACTTCTTGGGATTGCAAGTTAAACAAGACTCTGATGGAATCTACATTCATCAGACAAAATATGCCAAAGAACTTCTCAAGAAATTTGATATGGAGGACTCAAAAGTAGCAAAGACATCTATGGCCACTGCAACCAAGATTGACCCTGATAAGAATGGAAAGAAAGTTGATTTGAAGACTTACAGGGGAATGATTGGATCATTGCTATATCTGACAGCAAGCAGGCCAGACATAATGTTTGCAACATGTCTTTGTGCAAGATATCAAGCTGACCCAAAGGAATCTCATCTCATTGCAGTGAAAAGGATCTTGAGATATATCAAGGGCACTACAGAGTTGGGACTTTGGTATCCAAAGGAGTCTGGATTTGAATTGCTAGAATATTCTGATGCTGACTTTGGAGGATACAGGATTGACAGAAAGAGTACAACAGGAAGCTGTCAGTTTCTGGGAGGAAGGCTTGTATCTTGGTTCAGCAAAAAGCAGCATTCTATTTCTACATCTACTGCTGAAGCTGAATACATTGCAGCTGGAAGTTTTTGTGCACAAATTCTATGGATGAAAAATCAGCTAATGGATTATGGTCTGAACTATTCCAAGATTCCAATAAGGTGTGATAACACTTGTGCCATTGCCATTGCTGAAAATTCAGTACAACATTCCAGAACTAAGCATATAGAAATCAGATATCATTTTATCAGGGAACATGTTATGAATGGGAATATTGAATTACAGTTTGTACCTTCAAATCAGCAGCTGGCAGACATATTCACCAAAGCTCTTGATGAAGCCACATTTTCAAATCTTGTGGGAGAGCTGGGAATGGTGAATTATGCGTCAGGGTCAGAGTCAAACTCATAAGATTTGGTATTTTTAACTCATTTCATAAGTTCTTGATGAAATCAATTGATATGTGGTTATATATGTTCAAATTGTAAATATGTATATACTTGTATATTCTGCATTTTGTTTTGGACTGATGCATCAAGGTCAGGGCTTCCTTAAGGACGCATCAGGGTAAGGGTACCCGGCTCGCTCGTCAGGGTCAGGATGTCCGGATCGCTCGTCAGGGTTAGGCTGTCCGACTTGTTCGATAGGGTCAAGGTATCTGACCTGTGTGTCAGGGTCAGGGTGTCCGTCTTGTGCATCAGGGTCAAGGTGTATACATACAGTAAATTATAAGGGTAAGTTTTAAATTTTTTTTACTGCATCAGGATTCTAGGTCAGTTAAGTGATGACAACTCATCATTAAGTTCTTCTCTCACTGATGACGTGTCATCACAAAAACTGAACTGACTCCCTGATAGCGTGTTTTCAGGAGAAGTTTTCAAACGTCTATAGGCGGGTATTAATACTCTATCTCTCCTACTTTTTGAAACTCCCCAAAACGTTTAATCTAAACCTGATATTTGCTAGAGTTCTTTTTCTCTCATCTTTACAGAAACCCTAGAACTTCAAATCTTCAAAGCATCCATGGCACGTCAACAAATTCAGAGGAACTTGACAGTCACATCCACAAACTTCGTGGGCTTCTCTGACATTGATGAGGTAAGTGATTGCTTTAAACCGATAATGAACTATCTGCTCAACTCTGAGTATAGTAAAGCCATCTTTACCGATGAAGAAATGTCGGGGGAGGCACTGTCACAACTTTGGACCAGTGCTAAGTTCATGTACTCCACCACCAAGCCTGATGTGGTCAAGGGTATCTCATTCAAAGTTTCGTCTGAGAAAGGGAAAATAACTCCTTCCCGACTTAACTCTGTTTTGGGGCTACCTACTCAAAATCTGGTGGATGTACCCAATGATGCAGATCTGCTGGATTTCTTGAGGGAACTGGGCTATAACGCTGCTCCCAACGCAGTGTTAAAGTTCAAGGATCTCAAGAGGGTGAACGTGAAGAGGGAGATTTCTTATCTCTTCGACACTATTACCAAAGTGTTCTCAGGTAAGTGTTCTAACTTTGAGGTCATTACCTCTTTAACTTTAAAAATGGCATACGCAATAATTGAAAATGTAAATATAAATATAGGTAAAATAATTTTTGATGATCTTGTAAATAAATTAGGTAATTTTAATAATTGGAAATCTGAAATATATTATGCTAGATTTTTGTACATGATTATTAAAGATCAGATTACTAATTTTTCTTTTGAGAATGATATACCTGTACAGACATACAAGCAAACAAAGAAACTGTTTGCAGAAATACTAAAGAAATCATATACAGCTGAATCATTTGCTCTTCCATCGCATATGGTACAGGTAGTAAATTCTACACCTTCTATTTCTCAAACTGTATATTCTTCACCTTCATCTACTATGGCAGAGAAATCAACCACCTCTCTGCCTACCCAAGTAGAATAACCAATTTCATCACAACCATTCTCGACAGCCCAACCCACAATCTCCCAAAAGACTGTTGGGATTAAAAGAAAACCCAGTGAAGTTACCACAACAACTGAGGGGGAGCAAGGAGAGAGAGTGATTGGCTATAGGAGGAGATTGAAGAAGAAGACGGGTGCCACGAGTGTTACCCAACAGCCTGACCAGGGCGTATCCTCTCAACAGGATACAACCTTTGATAAGGAATTAAACATATTTCTAACTAGTTCCTCTCAAAAGGGATTAGTTATTGAAAATAGTCCTCAACCAAGGACACAATTGAGTGAGGCACATACACTGACCATAGACACTGATGAACCTACCATCAAGGTCTGAGAGCCACTTGCAGATATCTGACACAGTGAGTGCACACACCACTCAAGATGTTGTAGCTCAGAAGCTTCTCAATAAGATCAACATGAGTCATAAGCATTCTTCTACAGCATCTTTTGATGAATCACCTCCTCGTTCAGTGATTCAGCCAACACTCCCATCTACACCACTTCCTTCTTTCTCTGTTCCTCAAATTTCTTCAGATATATAATGACACAAACATTAAGTGTCATACAATCAGATTCTCCACATTCTCAATTCGTGGAAGAGCCAACACTCTCTGACACAGTGTTTGATAGTCACCACTCTCACATGGTTGACTCATTTCTGATTGATACAAACACTGATGATCAAACAGGGGACATAAACTCCACTGTACATACTACAACAATAACTCTTTATGTACCCCCAATTGTATATACTTCCTCTATAGAAACATACACTTCTCCAATTATACATACT